>JAVFBZ010003640.1:0-12460 GCA_032466195.1 Katharina tunicata
ATAATCTATTTTTCATATACCTTCAATATTTAATGAAAACATCGGCCTTCTTGGGGACATTTTGTCAAACTTTCACTCACACTCGGCTCAAAAGGACAAAGAACTACTTTAGAACAGAGCGGAGGCCGCTATTAAAAATAGTGCAGCGAAAGTGGCCACGTTTATACCATGAAAAAAGCTGTTTAATTTCTTGATTTATCCAACAAAAACATGTCATGACTTGTGTAATATAAATGTCTAAAAAAAACAAAGTCAAAATGTATGGAAATGGTATTCAACGTGAACGCAGGATCTGTTTACATATATCACTACGCAAAGGGAAGCCCTGTCGACGTAATCACGTGACGTCATTCTGCACTCGTTTCACTTTTAAGGGTTTTTCTGCCATAAAAGTCAATGAGAATCACCTGTAAACAAAACATTGAAAATAGTCCCGGTTTCAGAGGATGTAGATATGGAAAAATATCTGATGGCTCTATATCAGTTTTCAGTGATTTGTGGTGATATATTTCAAAACAACAAAACATCCTGGCACCGCACATTCCAAATCAATGAATGATGCTGGCTTTGAATTTCAGCACATAATGCACATGAGTGGCCCCAGGAATGACATTTCTGTCAGAAATTATACAATCAAAAATGTTCAGCATGTCAACACACATCAGTACTATCGTGTCCATGATAGCACAGCGCTAGACAGCATAGCAAAAGTTTGTACTGCCAGTCGTCAATCTCCACATTTCCCCTATACCTATCACAGCGCGGAATGAAGCGATATTTTTCACAACCTGATTTTAAACAGAGTAGGCCTACCATCAACACAACAGCTCAATTCCAGTGATATCACCTCATTAGATTCATCTCCAATTCATCATTCTCTAACTGTTGTCTTCAAATAACTTAAGCTACGTAAAATCAACCGCCTCATAAACTTTAACACTGAGACTCGCGTGCGAGAGATCAGCTTTTGCTCAGCTTCTGCAGCCTTGGTAACAGTGAGTCTGACACAAGTTAGTATCCATGAGCGTGTTGTTTACATTTGTTGTTGAATAAAGTTAACATGTTATTTTCTCAGTAGATACTGTCATTATCAATAACTGTGTTGTTCTAATTTAATTATAAGCATTGACTTATAAAAATTTATTTTTACGTTCATTGAAAAAAATTGCAGTCAATCCTTAATCAATTTGATAATTTCTTTCTTTGTCCAGGTACTGATGTAGTACGTCGACAGGCTATTATGTGTCATGATGTTTTGAGAACTTTGCAGACGGTGGCAACAGAGTCATCCATTCTCACAAGACAGACTTGGGAAACACTACTGAAATTTCTTTTGGCTGCCAACGATAGCCTCTTGTCTCCACCATTAGAGAAAGGTACAAGCTGTTGTTGTTGTTGTGAGAGAGGTTAAATTTTGGCATGTTGACTTGTTCTCTGTAAGATAGAGCCTATTTTTGTGTTATTGGTAAGTCATAGGCTCAAGCTGTGGCTGTGCATAGATGAAGGAAGCTCAGTTAAGAAGTGTCTTCCAAGCCATGAATCATAATTCCACTGTCATTATTCCAGTTTGTGCTATAATGAGTAAGTGAGCAATAAACAAGCACAGAACAAGCCGATGATCAGATCAACTTAACAGTTATAGATGGACATGGTAACGTGTCTTCAAAACCATGGCTGTCTTGCTGGTAATAACTCTCAATAATAACTCTAAATTATAACACTAAATAATGACTCTAAATAGTAATCCTAAATTATCCTAATTGGGTCCAGGGGCCGCCTAGGCCGCGGAAGCTCTGAAAGTGAGGAAGCTCGGAGAAGCAATTTCAGCTATTTCAGGCAATGAAATTTGGATTCAGAGCCACAGTAAGAACTGTTTTAATTTGTGTGATTTATGTTTTCCCAAAGTAAGAAAAAGGCCATTTTTTATTTAAGCCATCTGACGCAAATGAATCCTTACTATCTGAATAGTACGAGAATAAGAAATATTCCATATGAAATGTCTGCATTTGTGGCTTAATAAAGGGATCGACTCCATAGGCTAGCCCAAAAATTCCAAAATTCTGTAGTCCTATGCAAATCCGTAGTATTTTGTATAGGGCCCATTTGTTTGTTTAATTGGGTGTTTAATTACGTAGTACTTAATGTTTTAAAGTGTAAAGCAATTTAGATTCAGTTGTTTATCGTTTTTCGTAATATACCAAAAACAGTTTTCTTGAAGATTTATTTTCCCTCCAGCTGAAATAACTTAAATTCTATTATTTACCAACCAGCTAATATATCAATGAAATCGGTGATTTATGACTTATTGTTTTTTTGTGAACGCTTTCATAAAACGTTACGTTAAAAAAAAAGTGTTCGTGGTACGCTTGAATTTTTGGTGGCCATTTTACATTATTTATAGAAATAGTGTAAATCCCTTTACATTTTTCTGAATGTTATTCTTTGATAAAGGGTCAGTAACATAGGAGTTGTTCATTTGAATTAAATAACTTGCGACTAACAACCTCTCAAAAAAGTGAAACATCACTGCAGTGACGTTGATAAACTTGCAATGAATAATGCTATAGGTTTTACGGTCGCGAAATGAAACAAACAACTAATCAGATTAAAAAATAAACTCAAGTAATTAAATTAGAACGAATTTTTAGTCGCCATAAATGAAGCCTATACTATTTGTTGTATAATGTAGGCCTATTTTGAAAAAAATGGCCAATTTATCGCGGAATTGTCATTTTTAAAAAAAGTTTGAACTTCCCGAGGGCCATGCCCACCCCCCCTAAATACGCCACTGATCCTGATATATAATAATTGTACTTGACACAAAGTCGTTAATTATAACCACAAACTACAGCTATTCCTGATTGAAGCCCATGCATGCCTCCAAAAATGTGTAGCCTATTAAATCTATTTGTACTATAAATATTGAGACTTTGATGGAGAGAATACATGTATATACATCACTTCCTTACTACTCTCGTAGGTTTTACTGCCATTTTTGGTATTAGCATTGAAGATAGAAAACATAGCTCTTACACATGTCTGTACATCTAATGCCATTATAAGCTGTGGTTAACTGTCATACACTCACTGTTATGATCTTATTCTTTATTGTTTGTCTAACTGTCATGCCTGTAACTCTCACAGCATGAAGCAAATTCCTTCTTCCAGTTTCCGCATTTTGAATATGAGAGAATTCTGTTTGACTTTTGTACTGAGAACTGTTCTTGTTGTTGATACTAACTGCATGTTTTGTTTCTTGTTATCCATTGATGCTTTACAGATGATGTTGGACTTAGTTCATGTAAGTTATTTCTTCCTTCTAGCAGATGTGGTGTGGGGTGTGTTTATAACACGGTTACTTCGTAAATTAATATCAATATTAATATGTTTTCTTTCTTCCATGTTGCTATCCTATTTGTATGTTGCACATAATGACATTACTATGTTTTCTCACATTTTACTCTGACCTATCCCCCACCCTCCCATGTCCCATTGCAGTCCCCAGAACCCTATACCACAGTTCTTCCGCTCAAAGAGATTACACCACAAGTTAGTCAATATTGCCAGAGTATGTTGTAAGATGGTCACTATGCCGTTGTTATTTCATTAGTTGAAAACCGCTTATGCTAATGGAAAATTTCAAATTGTTTCAGACTTTTTAGCTTCACCGTGAATGGGTCATGATGTCAGTGATATAATCTTAACTACAGCTCTAACTTCATAAAAAAAAAACGAATCTACAAATGGTTAGGATGTTCTGTACATAGACAGTAATAAACTTAATATTCATTTAATATATTCTAATTGGTCCTATTTGCATATGTTTGAGTCCCCTGAAAGCACACTGAATTGGTTGATTTTGTTAAAAGTTTGGATATTCCTGTAATTTTTTCTCAGATTTTGACATGACCGTAAATGGTGTGTAGGGAAAAGTTATACAGTTAAACTTGCATCAACAGTCAATGTCTACTGCTAATCCTGCATGTGGAGTGGCTACAGACCTGTGCCATGCTAAAACATTATAATTCCCACAGGGCGATGTGGAGCACATTATTTGGAACTTCAAATTCAATATTTATTATCCATTTTCTCCAATTCTTTGTTAGTTTTAATCAAAGTATTGTATTTGAAGTAACTGTATGTGTCAACACAGCATCTTCGGCACAAATTTCAAATTCGAGTTAATGAGGGAGTTTCTCAAATTTGGCAGCCATCTTGCTGCTATCATTGACAAATATAATTTCATTTTAAATGTCACCAATGTGCGAGATTGGCATTTAATAAAACATCTCACGGAACTGCCAAACAGAATTGAAAATAGAATTGAAAGAGTCAAAACATATACATGTGAGTGCAAAAACTTAAAATAACACATTTTTATTCCGTACTGTTCTGTATATGGATTATGCAGTACACTAATAACAACTCTGCATCTACATATAGAATCCCTTCATATACATGGTTTGTAAACACGCTTGATTTTGCCATGCCTTTTGTAAACAATTTAAATCAGTTTTTATCTTTATTTATTTTATATTGACTTTGAAAATTATTATACAAGAAAAACAAGATCTCTCGAACAACTATTGAAGCTTTTTCACAAAGTAATACTTAAGTTTTGTATACATGTACATGTAGCCTGGACCCGGAGCTTTTCTTGTTTTCAGTGTACTATTTTCTGTGTAGCACTTATAATTTTGTTTGCACCTGTTTCCCGTCCTGTAAATATTGTGTACCTGTAAGTATTTTGATCTTATTTATTCCTTGTCAACCAAAAAACCGATGCTTCTGTTTCAAAATTGGACACTGTCTTCACCAACACTTCTATGTGATCCCATGGGGTGTTTAGTGTTTATTGTACGATGTTAAACCAACAGCACAGTAAGTCACAATTACTGATTATTGGTTGGCAGACCAACCCATATACAATCCAAACAAGTGTTTGAAATGGTTGAACTCAGAGCCTGAGGTAAGGGGATTTGTGGACCAGAAGCTTACCCTTGAGACTTCTGCTCTAGGCCATTCAGCTATGCCAGTTTATACAAATTGTATTGTAATTTTTTTTCAACATTTCTTATAAAATGTTTTAATCTTTTCTACCCTTGCGTAAAACACAGCATAAATGTCCAATATGTTATTTGCATAACTTGTTTAAGTGGCATCTAGAAGGTGGGCACAAAACAAAAACACAACTTTAATTGATTTTCAACTTTTGGGTACATTGATAAGCGATACTTCAGTTGCCCGCGTAATAAATTAACAACTTTGTTCTTTCACCATTTAAGTATACTCTGTTGAGATTTGTAACCATTGCTTGAAAACAGTCTTAGCAACTAGGCTAAACCGTCACTTATCAAACAAGTGCCGTTGAAGTTGCCTTTGGCTACAGATTGCAGAGTGGTTTAATATGGTTTCCTCACAGTGTTCCACCTTACACTCCCTACACAAAGCTGGCATATTACATGTAGTGAAATTGTCTTTTATTTTTTTCGCTAAATACCAAGCAAATAAATAAATCTTCTTAAAAGGACATCCAGAGTTTTTCGACCAGATTTCAATGATTTTTGGTGTGATTTTAAAGATAAATGCTTGATTTTATGGGTCCAAAGGTCAGCATAACAGAAAACAAGCTGTTTGAATTTTGGTAGTGACATCACCAGTTAAGGTAAACATAGACATGTCTTCCTACAACTGTAAGTGTTGGGACTGAAACACCTAGTATTTACCTATATATTTTTATCAAGAGTGATCACACTGGCTCAGGGATATCGACTAATTAAAGCCCATAAATCATCTCATGTTCTAGATAAATTCTCAGAGACAAGTTTCTAAATAGACCTGAATCTCGAGTTGTTCTGGATAAACTATATACATATATATTGGACACAAAACTAGGCTGCTATGTGTCTGGAAATAATATTTTGCTAGATAAAACAGTTAAATATCAGCACCAAATAAAGATTTTTTGTGTAAGTTTCCATTTACTATAGCCCTCAGATTAAGGCCAGTATGTTTCTAGATTATGTTCATGCTGTCATACTTAGCACTGGAGGAACATTATCTTTCCAACAGTGATAACACTTAAGTGACTTCACATGGTGTTGTTGTGTTAAAGTCGCTGTCTACTGCTGGAATACACCGCCCTCATATAAGTGAAATTCCCTTGAGCACATCAATCAATCAATCAATCAACCATTTACTATAATCTTTAAGTTACAATTGTTGTAGTTCTGAACCCATGACCTCATTACAGATATTCAAAATAGCTCTTTCTCTGTTATACTGACTTTGAGACTAATAAATAACGGACATATATCTTTACAATGACACGTGGAAACTAGTGAAATCTGGTCGAAAATCGATGGACTCCTTTTATGGTGGACATCCTGTGATAAATATGTACATATTTTTCCTCAAAACATCAAATGGAACGGTAAATACAAACAGGCATGTGTGTTGAGGGTTTTCATACAGTCTTTTTTTTTTATCGCAAAATGTCTTTTTTTATTTTATTTACATGTATATGGCTTTAAAAATGGTGACGGAAATGCTTTAATAGTATATACCTGCCGTTCCACAATGTCTTTGCATAATTTTTCTTTGGGGAATTTTTGGTAGAGTTCAATTTCACTGTGGACCATTGTCTTTTTATAATATAAGACTTTATTGAAGATATCACCTACACAGGAATCTTAAAATAATTTGGTTTTGATATAAATTTCTCATACTTTTAATCAAATTACCTGTTGTCATATCAACTAATGCAAGAAATCAAAAGTAATGTATTTCTCTCAACTCTTATATATTTAATTTCAGAAGAATGACTCGGTTAAACCTTAATATTTGATTAAATGGCACTTTATTTAAAAAAACATGCCTAATGTAAGCTGTGATTGTTTTCAAAAATTTGCTATTAAATGTTTGAGCGGCAATTTACTTAAGAGAATGATCACTGGGTAAGTGTTTAACGGAGTCACCTAGGAACTGTCTTATAAAATGTGTATAAGAAGGGCACAAGGATATCGACTAATTAAAATCGCTACATGTTAATCATCTCATGTTCTAGATAAATTCTCAGAGCCCATATATATGTATTTTTTTTATCCCACTCAGCCATAGTAAGACCATGTAAGGTAATAGGCCAGAGTAACTGACTACCCACCTACAAGGAGTCACTAGCAGCATAAGTGAAAAAACGACAAATATGAATGAAAGCTCCAGTTAAATAAGGTAACTGATTGTTGTGTGTATTGCAGATGACATTGGTGATCACCTATGTGTACGTGTGTTGGGTGTTCTGCTTGACGTCTGGCTTCTCAGCTGTGCCCGATGTTTTCCGTCGCCCGCGCTGTGGAAGACCTTCAGACTGATGTGTATAAACTGGCGCCACCACGAAGCCTTGGTCTTACAGTGGCATCGGGTTAACCATGTGCTCACCAGTCGTCTCCTCAAGTTCATGTATGGGCCGACTTATCCAGAGCTACAGCTATGTTAGTTCTTACTCTACTGCATTTACCACTGTTAAGCATAACAAAATATATAAACAAGAAAAGAAGGAATCGCTAAATACTTTGGATTATTGTCAAAACATATTTATTAGTGTTAACCATGTCATGTTTTTTTTTTTTCTGTAGAGATCCATTGCATTGAATTGAATTACTTGCTAATTGAGCTGGGTTAATTGTGTAAAAAAATACAGAAACTCTGAAAAAGGAAGTATGTTTTTAGCAGAGTGAAATCAGACTTGTTTTACTTCAATCGGCCTCTGTTTTTGCAGCCAAATACTGCACACTGCGGCATTGTGAAGCCAAGGGCAAGTTAAAAGTCTTCTCGTTGTCTTCAAGGTGTACATATATTCCAGGACAAAGTATGCTCGTCACAATATGCTTAAAAAGTGAATAATTCACTAAAAGATACATATGGCAACAGAGTAGATTTGTTGATTGGGGTTATGTGACATCTGAGCGGTAGTTTGAAGCTGTCCATAGCCTTCACAACATGACTTCATGACCTTCTTATTCTCTTACTCTTCATACTCGAAAGAGATCTATTGACTTTCGTATTGTTTCACTTGTGATAGGACCTAGGTTGATCAAGTTGTTGATCAATTAGAAGTTTTTGTGTTAATTGAATGAAACTAAACATAATTTGAGTCTGACCTATCTTTCCAGCTGATGAAGACAGCCAGTTATTGCCAGCTGAGATGACAGATGATTGTGTGGCACAGAGCTGGTTTCGGTTCCTACATATCATCCAGAACCCTGTGGACCTGTGTCACCCGGAGGTCATCGGCCAGACACCAAAGTTCCTACACATGGCCCGACTAAGTGAGACGGTGGTGGACCCAAGTCAGCATGAATGTCTCAAAAAACTGCCACACATATTCTACAAGGCTATGCGTGGAATTTCAGTCATGGTCAACGCTTTCCTAGGTTAATAAACTGTGATTTGTTGTTTAGAGCCATCTTCAGAAAATAGTTTGTTATTCTCTTGAGATGGCTAGATACAAATTTCCTTTTTGGAGTATCATCTATTTTTTCTATTTAATTTTGAGTCTTGAACAATAATGCTGTTTGTGTAGACAATAAAACTGGCATGTGTATGTCATTCTGTATTGCTTTTGGCAAAAAGAAACAAGATGGACAGAACAAAGAACGCTATTAAAGGTCCATTGTTAAGTATTAGTTGCAGAGGTAAATCTAGTGTTATATCATTTATTAAACATATTTTTATATTTGTAACATTGTTTTCCTTCTTTCACAGGCATAGCTCAGTCTGTGAAAGGGGAGAATGTTTTATCCCCCTCGAGTTATGCTGGCGGGAAGTCATTAACTGGACCTACCACTCCCCCTGGACAGAGGAAGTCCAAGGGAGCTTTTGCTCCTCTTACCCATAGAGGTATGCTGAATACAAGTTTACATGTAGAATATACAGGCTTTAATAAACAGACAGTTCGTAGGAGTGATGCAGGCTTTAAGATAGCGACAGAATAAACGCCTTTATATATAATACATATATGTACAGTGCTTACTGTAGAGAAAAAGATTTGCAGCCTTTGCCCGGTTGAAAATTTGTCCGTTCTGCCGTGAGCCTCTGTAGCTCAGTTGGCTTTAGCGCTGGCCCTGCCAGCCAGAAACCTGGTGGAGGCAAATTTTCTTTCTCTACATTTATCAATATATACTCTTTATTTACTAAATTGTCATTACATACTACATGTTACAAGTTAAGTGTCCAAGTTACTTGGTGGGAGCCTGTGCCCTGGTGCTGTCTGAGCTGTTCTTCTGTTTTGAAATAACCTTAAGTATGGTGTAAAACCATAATCAATCCATTAACTTTACATTCATTTTATCTGTTTTTGTTTACACTTGATATTGTCTGTTGTTAAAAAATCAGTTTTCTGTTTCAGTGACAAAATCTTCTAGCAACACAAATGCTGCCTCTTCCAAAATTGCCTTGACAGCACCCTCTGTTAGTCTGCTATCGTTAGAAGGAAGGCAACCTCTGGCTCCTTCTAGACCTCATTGCAATAGTATCCTTCATCTTTTTGGGGCCTGGTTATTTGAAGCTGCTTTGGCTGGGGTTAAATTGCATCCAAGCCATGCTAGTAAAGGTATGATTAACAAACAATACCTGGTGACAAAAGGTTCCTTGCCAGTGTAATATAATATGGTTAGTGTAATATAATATTATTATGAATATAACTTAGTGTTGAAAGAGGGACCTGGTGCTCTGTGAGCTAAGGGGCATCAGGAAGCCCATTTGTGGTGTCCTGTAAATGTTTTGTTGTGTCTAATATGTTACCAGCGTTGTTTAGGGGGTGCTTCCTCCACCAATTTGGCTGGCACGCTGTCATATAAGTGAAATAAGAATCAAAACCCCAAACAAACAAATAGATGACAAGAGTTCAATGTCCCATGGTGCTATCTGAGCTAAATGTCATGCTTTTTACAGTCCAATGAGTATATCATCAATGTCTTTCCTCCAACCAAGATTCGTACTTACAAAGAACTAGTCACGCCTTGCAGCAGACAATCGCCAGAAACTAGGCCGCAGACAATGGGCGAGCTGACATATGCTGGGCTTAAGTTCCTTAAAAAATTTCAATGGTGTTAATTTACACATGTTATTATATATATCTTATCTTTCGATGTTTTTTCAGGTAACACGGGGAGGAGAGCAAACTCGTTCACTGAGACGCGTCAGAACACAATTACTGTGGACTTCCTGCAGGAGAAATTAAAACATGGAGACAACACATATGAGGCTGGTAGAGCAGAGGCTTGTGGCGCCCTCTGTAGGGTTTTCTGTGCACATAAAACTGGGGAGGAAATCTTGACCGTCTATCTCTCCAGATTCTATATCATTATGTATTATGGATTACAAACTGATGATGAGGTACAGTGAATTTATTTTTGACAGCAAAAATAATGCTTCTAGAAGTTTTGTTACAAATTTGTTATGAGGAGCTGTGCCGTGGCTCTGTGGTTGAGCGTTTGACTAAGGAACCCCCTTCTCAGTACCCGGAATAGGTTCGATCCCCTCTATAGACCTAAGGTATATAAGGGAAGTTTTCTGGTGCCTGTAGACTTCGCGTGGTGGTTTTTATGAGGTTTCTTCTCTGTTTTCCACCATACACCGGCAACGCAAAGTCGTCATATAGGTGAAATACTCTTGAGTACGACATTAAACACCAAACAAACAAGAAAATTTGTTATGTATATTTATACGCCCGATGAAAATCAGTCGTATTATGGTATGACCAGCGTCCGTCCGTCCGGATGGCTCCTATCCGTTTCTGGAGCAGAACTTGAAACTATAAGGCCTATCTTTATGAAACTTGGTGAACATATTCACCATCAACTGTAGTTTTTTTTTCTTTATTTCTATGGATAGAAAGTTGGACTTTTTCATAATCAGAAGTGAATTTTGTTTCCGGATCATAACTCGAAAACTATAAGGCCTATCTTTATGAAACTTGGTAGGCACATTAACCATCAACGGATTCACCAATAGTTTTAATTTTTCTTATATCTATGGATACAAAGTTGGATTTTGTCATTATAAGAAGTGAAATTTGTTTATCGCACCCCACGAGGACGTGTGTTGGGTTTGCTAAAACTCTTGTTCTACATGGCAGGGTTACAAATATTATCTTTGTTGTTTCTGATTGTAGAATATTAGTGGCCAGGTGTTATCTAATATCCTCTTTAACTGCTGTGATTTATTACGTGTTGACCTGGCAGGAGTGCAGATACTCGTCCCATATATTCTCAGCGCTCTCGAACTGGTACTCAGTGACCTCAACCCAAAATTCAAGTAAGTGAATGTATATACTAGCTTATATTACATACTCTTGACAAAAATAATATATTTGAAAGAATTACTTGTTATATCAGATAAAGCACTTTTTATACACCCGTGATTTGCATGGATGTATTATGGTAAATATGGTATTTGGTTGTACATTTGTCCGTCCAGTTTTTGGTTTCGACCTAATTTGCAAAGCACTTATGGCATTCTAATCAAAGTTGATAGGAATGTTCCATGTGCATATTGTCACCTGGCAATGAGCTTGGCATATATCCCCCTACAGATGTCACCTGGCCGTAGTGAGCTTGGCATATATTCCCCTACAGATGTCACCTGGCAGTGAGCTTGGCAAATATCCCCCTACAGATGTCACCTGGCAGTGAGCTTGGCATATATCCCCCTACGGATGTCACCTGGCAGTGAGCTTGGCATATATCCCCCTACAGATGTCACCTGGCAGTGAGCTTGGCATATATCCCCCTACAGATGGCACCTGGCAGTGAGCTTGGCATATATCCCTCTACAGCTGCCACCTGGCAGTGAGCTTGGCATACATATTCTATTTGTGTTTTTATGTTGTAGGCCCCATGATCAAATTCCTATAATAGAGTTGAGGAAAGCCTGTATTCATCTGTTACTCTCCATGTTATCTTTACCCCTACACTTCAAAGACTTGGAAATTAAGGGTAGGATAAATATAAAAGCATGGTCTACCTTAATATTGTCAATGTTTATAATTTATTTTGCTATTATTAAGGCCCTTGACTTGGGGCATACATGTACATGTAAGTTACAAGCTTACATTGGTGCTGTCTATATAAGCCCTGAAGAAACATTATCTTTCAAACAAAGCAAAACTAAGTGGCCTCACTTTGTTTGGTTGCTGCTTGCTTTTCTATCTGGAATGCACCACAGTCATCTTGGTGAAATACCCATGAGCTGGGCTATAAACACCAATCAATTCATTATTACCATGGTTATCATAACATCTCCATGAGCTAGGCTATAAACACCAATCAATTCATTATTACCATGGTTATCATTACATCTTCATGAGCTAGCCAATAAACACCAATCAATTCATTATTACCATGGTTATCATTACATCTTCATGAGCTAGGCTATAAACACCAATCAATTCATTATTACC
>JAVFBZ010003684.1:0-12458 GCA_032466195.1 Katharina tunicata
TTGTTTGTTTACTGAATGTAATTTATTTGATTCCCAAAAGCTTGCGTGTAGTTCTGTTTAATTATCACTATGGAGATAGACTACAGTTGATCTCGGCTGTTTGCATCACATGTTAAGCTGATGTGTTTACACAGGGGTGACCATATTAGAGTTTATTGATCTGATTGGGTGTTAATTATAGATCTGTGTTGTCTGGGTAGTCCTGAGTTTGTAGACAGAATTATAAAACAGTTATACTCAAACTGTTAATTGATTATGTCCAAGGTGTGAAATGTCTGGTGTCTTGTAGCGTATCACTTTTTGGCAATAGAAATATGAATTCCTTGTGCCTTGGTGCTCTTTGAGCTAAGGGGCACCAGGAAGTCGATTTGTTGTGGTGTCTTTTCGTCTTGTAAATGTATCGCAGTGTCTAGTCTGTTGCCAGCGTCGTTTAAGTCCATAATAATTGCTGTCTCACTGGTTGTTCATTTTAAATGGAAGTTAAGGGCGATGCCAAAAAGCTGTAACCTTGTTTATTCTGTCAAGTCTTGATGTATGGCAATCAGACGATATTTTAATTGCCAATTTAGCAAATTGATGACAAAGAAAAATGTTGCTAGCTTAGACAAATCACCACGTTTATAAGGGATAGAAAGTTGAACAAATCTGCTGATTGACATGTTGATGCTGTTCCTCTGACAGGGAATGAGGATATATATTACAGGTTTTATCCGGAGTTCAGTGCGGTGACTCAGAAGGTAGTCACGTTCATTGGCTTAATGATACTTTCATCATACTCAGGGCCCAGACCCAGGGGTTTGGGGACCTCGCGTTTGGGCACCCAAACTGAAACTAAAAACACTATTTTAATCACAAAAGTTTTGAACATAGTATTAGCCACAAATCAAAAACAGGGTGTCTCAAATCACTATTTTCACAGAAACCGGGTGTCTTATTTGACATTTTCCCTATCTTTCCCATGTTAAATTTGATTGAAGTAGGGTGTCTCAAATGGCTTTTGGGTGTCTCAAAGACACCGAGACACCCCTCTAGCTAACACTATGGTTTTGACCAGTCATTCTGTGAACGTGTTCAATAAAGACATACAAGTTTGAGCAATTTAAAAGTATGGTTAACAGTAACATGTTATATATACAAATGAAAAGTGAGATGATAATGTATCAAAAAGTTTTTTAATATAATCTTAATATAAAGTTAAACATGATAAATACTCTATATCACCTAAAATTTCGTCCATGAAGTTAATACTTTGGAAGCTATTTTAAGGACTTTAAAATAATGTCTGGGAGTCAAAGGGGAATCTGGATTTTACAATACACTTTAATTTGTTTGTTTACATGCTATAATACTTCCACAACTTGCAAAAAAGTGAGCATTATGCATGGTCAAAATTATGGGTGATTTACAGTAAAATATAAATTGTATTTGGTCGTATTTAATCCTACTGTTTCATGTAATGTGATGCTGATTTTGTTCTGCCCTATGTCATTTATACGAACATGCAACTAAAATAATTCTATTAGATCCACCCATCCTCATATGACTAACTGTATTTGTCATTTGGGAATCTGAGCTAGATTGAACATTGGCAAGGGCCTCCAATTTGAATTCCTGGTGGGCTATTGTACTTGGGAGCTAATTGTGTGATATGTAATGACAATTGGCACTTTCACATACATGCACTTACTGTATAGTCTGCATTTTGGCAGAGTTCCATGAACGTACCACATATATACTTAATGCAATGTGATATACCATTTAAAGGTTGACGTGTCTGTTGTTGGCCTTAGGAAGCCAGTAGGCCGCTTAATGCCTGTGCATGTTCTAAATCGTACATGTTATTTTGTGTCCTGGAGCATATCATTATGATGACACTATGCATAGAGAATTGTCTCAATTTCTCTGAATTTTACTTTGGATATCTTCCCAAATTTTCCTTCAATATTAACAGTATTTTCGTTTTTTGGGAAAACAGTATCTGATACTGAACAGAATCTAGTTCAGAAAATTTTGCAGGCTGAGACCAAATCCGACCCATCCAACAAAATGGCAGAGTGGCTGGCAATTACCGCTGGTGACTCTGAGACCGGACTCTGAGGGTTGTGGGTTCGATTCCCGTAAGGGTCTCAGTCTGCAAAATTTTCTGAACTAGAATCTGTTCAGTATCAGAGAGTGTTATCCCAAAAAAAGAAAATACTGTTAACGGTCACTTTCTAAATAACACCAAAATATTTCATTCAATATTAACTCCTAATAATAATGAATTGTTGACACAGACATTATTTGTTTTGGTCTATTCAAAGTGATGTCTTCAAAGAACACAGTTGTTTCTTTCTTAATAGTTCAGCTGATGAGCAGAAATGGTTAAGGGAATGATTGATTAGTTTAGAATTCTCTGACAAGAGGAGGGATTGGGTTTTACTAAAGTCTATTAGAATGGCACTCAGCTGGTGTAATCATGATTAGACTCATTAGACACTGCAGTGGTTGGTGTTAAATAAAATGTGCTATGGTGTCAATGTTACAAACAAACAGCTCAGAAGACCACCTTTAGTAATAAAAGTAGTAAAATGTATTCTCATATTTTAGTGATTCTGTATGAGTGGTGTATAATCCTAAGATTTATAAGAACACTAATGGGGCTTGTTTAGGCTACAGGAGTCCCTTGTGTTTTATGTACATGTAGCCAGCCTTACCATGACATCTTGTCTAGCAGATTCCCATGCTTTAGTTGATTGTATACTGAAACCGTATCTCCTGAGGGTTACCCCCTTGTGCTTCTCCTCAAACCTACATCCAAGGCTATTTTTGATTCTTGTTTCCCCAACTTGTGCCAGGTACATGCATGTTTCCTAACCTTGCCCTTCACATCTTATAGATAGATGTTTGGCTGGTTAGGACTTAGGAGAAAATGCTATTTTGTAGAGATGTTTCTGTAGTTAAGATGGGTCAGGCATGAGGATGTTGTAAGATGATGATATCTGTGTTTAGATTATGGGGAGGGGTCAGCCTTATATGACCTCCAAACCCTCTATGTAAAGACCACCAGATGGTCTTTCTACCACAGCTATTCTTCTTCTATTCACCTTCGCTTTGAGATGCAGCCACTAAAAGCTGGCCTCAGCCACTGGTTTCCTTAATTACTTGTGCCTCACTCTTGGGATTGCTTTCATTCTGTTTTCGTGAAGAAAAAAGCCTTGACTACTGTCTGTAAAGCAGTCCTCCTCCTCTTGCAATTTCGTTTTTCGGTCACTTGCCAAGAGAATTTTGATACAGTTTTATGAAAGGTTTCTCTTGGGATTGCAACATGTACTTGTTTTTGACTAAACTGTATGTACATTCACTTAGCTAAAGTGTCTGCTAAGACTTTTTTTACGCTTCTGTTTAAACAATTACTGCATTGTAATTAAACTACACACAGGGATTAATTAAGATGCACATGAAAAGATGGATACCTTGGGTGAGTGAGTGTGGAAATTTAATGTAACTTATAGATTGTTAAGAATGAAAGTGTTACCCTTGGCCTGGAGAAAGAAAAAAATCAGAACGTTTCTTTGCTTTGATAGACTCTCTAGTTGACCAACTCAGCTATGCATTGTACATTGTACTTTCTGTTATAAGGTTAAGCATTTGTATTAAACATTCATATTTATTCTGAAATTTTGGGTAATGGGTCTAATGGCAGGCAGAAAACCAAGTGGTTCTTAAACGTCTGTAACTCACTTGAAATAGTAGCTGTAATACATGAATCTTTTTAAATATCAATGTATTTCACACATAGCTGAAGGCAGTAGTAGTTAGATTTGAAGGTGTAGTTTACTGCTTTTAATCTCTGTGAGCATAATTGTTATCTTGTTACTAGAGATGAAGTAGTGTGAGTTGAACACTTCCCACCTGGTGCTGTCTTCACTCACCCAGTAGAAGAATGTTAGCCAGCCTCCATCCTTACAGACAACAGTTTGTTTACTATTATTGACAGGTGGAGTGTAGAGTTTTACAGAATGAAACCAGAAAATAACACCATTTGCAAGTTAAGCACCAAGAAAACAGTTAGCTTCAGCTGATGTTTATGGTCCTTCCTGTAGCTAAATTTAATAATTCTACTCAAATGGGTCCTACCAATTAAGTAGCCGGTGGCGAACTCGCAGATAAGCATTCAGACCTATTACCACTCTGAAGCCATCGAATGTACTGCGCACGTCGTCTCGCACGTGATACGATCAAAACCATTTTGGCCAGAACTTTTTCAAAGCCTGTGGGTCAGCCTGCCAATGCAGACAGATTTCACAGTTACCATTTGTTTTACATCCAGAGCATTATTTACTCCTAAACTAAATATAGTACATCTAAAGCCATATGAAATTCGCTCATTTTTCTAAAATGTTCATTGTCCATACAGCGGTAATTAGGCTTCTGGCGAACAAAATGTACCATTTTGATACATATTCATACACCTACATGTATTACGGCCGACCTAAGTGATAACAGCCAAATAACGAGGAATCAGTTGAGGTTTTGCCGATTATACCTATCACTGAAAATTAATCATTTCAGAGTTCTGGACTTCCGAGCCTAAGGAGCCTAACGCAGTTGAAAGAGTACTGTATACTCATTATGATCTCAATATTCAGACACTTTTGCCAAAATTACAAGAAGCAAACCCCCAAATTCTACTTTAATATTCTTTGTGTGTTAATATCATGCTGGTCATTCCATTAGTTTACATGTATTATACTCATAAGGCAAAGACCGACTTAGTATGGATAACAACTTCTGATTTATTTCAACACAACGTTTCTATCTCATTCCAGAGATCGTTTTCAAATATAATACTTGAAAACCATTTCTTGAATGAGATAGAAACGTTGTGTTGAAATAAATCAGAAGTTGTTATCCATACTAAGCCAGTCTTTGCCTTATGACATTCCCAACTTCTAAATGCCACTCAAAGAAGCCATGTATTATACTGCAAACCGTAATTCCAATTAGAGCCAAACTCACAGTTTTGTCTTGTCAAGTTTTATGTCTTAAAAAAATATATAGGTAAAGTAAGTATATGTATCTTTTCCTAACTTACATATTAAATATGTACTATGTAGAATTCAATGCAAAGTTAATACATTTATGACAACAAAATGTGACGCATCATGGGTATGAAACATTTGTGTTATTTACTACTTTTTTTCCTGTTGCATAGTTTTCTCTGTAAACAATTTAGTGTTATTAACCGGGGCTGGATTTTAGCGAAACAGTTTTGTCTTGACTAAGCATGCAGCTATGTCTGCTAACATCTAATGTGTTGTATGATTACATGTACCACACCTTTTGATAATCAGCTCAATTCATGTGAAAGTGACCTGATTTTACAGGCCTACAAAATTACATATAATGCCTGGTATGCCATTTTAGCGACCGCTTTATAGTATACTGTATAGGTTATTCTGGTACATGTATGACTGATTTGATCATACTACATTCAGCTTTATCAGCTCACTTTGTTAACAAGAAAATATATCTTTTCCTTATAAATATAAGTACATGTAAAATTTTAAAACAGAGGTCATGGATAATTTTTTTTATTGAACATGCAAATATTATTATAGAAAGGCATCGTACTCAAAAATAGTTGTTTGACGTTTTGGTTAATTCTGCTAATAGGCGAGTGTGTGATATTTAATCTAGACTTGCTCTATGTAATTAGAGATATCATATAGGTACAAAGTTATTGATGGAAATGATCAGTTTGATGGTGTTATTTAAGCTTGGTTACATGAGCTGTTGTGAATTTTGCCTCACTTGTTCATGGTGTTGATAACTTTCATTTCTAACTTCATGTGCTTCTCCTCAGAATATGAAGCAGGTAAATCAGGACCGTTAATCTTAATCTTTACTCCAGCCTTTTTAAACTTTCTATACATAACAGATTCTCAGAAAACTAAATTAACTTTATTCTTATTAAAGCATGAATGTCTTTGATTAATAATTTGTTCCTTTGTCTTATTTCCAGAGTGACGGTAACACAAGTTTTTTGCGAGCGGCCAGAGATGGTAACCTAAATGAAGTGCTGGAATACCTTAAGGGAAGCACTGACATAAACACAAGTAATGCTGTAAGTATTCTGTTTGACTTAGTAATTTGTAAATATTCTCATATTGTAGGAAATTTAATCTTCATTCATAGAAGATGTCAGTCAGTGATATTGCAGGGACAGTTTCTGGCTGGCCTGGTGCCCCACCCCCCACTTTTGTTATGTTATTGTTTGGTGCCAATGTCATGAAAGCGGCACGGTGGTATCCTTTTCCATTTTCCTTCAGTAACATTCATATGTCTTTTTGTAATCCTTGAACCAGAAACATAGACAAATTCTATAAAAAAGGTTGATGTTGATTATAGGGTAGTTCACCTGATATTGAACCACTCACCAGTGCAGGTGTCTTCCAGGAATCCCTATCAACGTGAAATAATCATTGAAACAAAAGTTTTGTGCTATAAGGCAGGAGTATTTTTTGTTATTTATTGACACATTTTGTCATTGTTGTCAAGTTGTTGAATTGATCTGTTTTTCAGATAAATGCTAGGAATAATATATAAATCTAACATATCTGCAATAAATATGTACTTAAATATGCTCAATTAGATGGAATTCCGAGACAATGTCTGGCAACATATGGATGCAGAAATAAGGCTTGCCATCTGTGTTTTATTCCTGTGTTTAGAATTAGTTCAAACTCCCATCCTGGGTTCTTGTCCCCTGGTATTAACCTCTAATGCTATTAGCTTCTCTTGCTTATCTCCACCAACTCAGTGTAAACTCACAACAGACCAGTTTACACTGCACTATGATAAATTGGTCATTATTCACCCGGCTGGCTGGCTATCTGTTTTGTCTATCTCCAGACTAAGTGTAGCCAGATCCACAACAGCATCTCTTGATATACACTGAGGACATTCAGATCATTTTAGTCCATATGGTCCTCTGCATTACTGGAAAATAAACAAATACTTTGAAGACATTGTCGACCGTAGGGCTAGGGTCACATTGGCATTGAACAAAGGGTCACATTGGCGTAGGACGTAGGGTCACATTGGTGTTGGACGTAGGGTCACATTGGTGTTGGATGTAGGGTCACATTGGTGTTGGACGTAGGGTCACATTGGCTTAGGACGTAGGGTCACATTGACGTAGAATGTAGGGTCACATCGATGTAGGATGTAAGGTCCCTTTGCCTAGGATGAGGGTCACATTGGCGTAGGACGTAGGGTCACATTGGCGTAGGACGTAGGGTCACATTGGTGTTGGACGTAGGGTCACATTGGCGTTGGACGTAGGGTCACATTGGCGTAGGACGTAGGGTCACATTGGCGTAGGACTTAGGGTCACATTGGCGTCTTACCTATTAAAAGCTGTCAGGTGTGACTGGACAATGGGTTGGTCGAACGTCAACCAACCCAACAGAGTGGGGTGGGGAACTGATTTACAATCACAACCATCAGTTACAACATCAGCACAGCTGCTGCGACCATAATACAGACATGTAGCTAACCTACAGCCAATAACCCTTTGATGCAGGAGGGTAAAGCTCTTACATCAGTGGTTGTTGTAATCTGCCAAGCAAGGCACGGATTATATCAACTTTTTGTTATCTTACGGTATTTCATGTGTATAGAAGATTTCAAATTTTAATGTAAAAAATCAATAAGGATAATTTACATGTACTCAAAATAAAATAGGATGAAACTGATAGCTCTTCATGAGCTATTTACAAATTTTATAGTCTAAAAAAGACATTTTGATTGTGTTCTTATGAACCATTTTCATCCTTCAGTGCCTTTTAACCGTGGGATATTAATACTTTGTGAATAAACTTTGTGTTTTCTTAGAAATCCTGGTTGAACAATTGAAGAAATTAAATAATCATTTGTTGGTTTGTAGAATGGACTAAATGCTCTCCACTTGGCCTCTAAAGAAGGTCATGTGAACATTGTGACAGAGTTGCTGAGAAGAGGGGCAAACATAGAAGCTGCCACCAAGGTATGTCTTACGTTTACAACTTAAATATTGTACTGTTTCCTATAAAGAGAATGCTCTTACATGTATATTATGTCACATATTTATTATGTCAGTGAAGTTTTTGTCAAGATTGCCATTATTTACACCATCTTTTACAAGTATTTCAGATCTATTTGTTTGTCTTTATCTTAAAGAAGTCTATATATAAAAAAAAACAGATATAGAAACAGGTGAATTGAAAGAGTCTAAAGCTAGGCATAGATCCACATGCAAGTAGCTGCAACTCAGTGCAACCGAGAAATATCTATCTGCGCTGAAGGTGTAGATCAATATTTTTAGCAAATTTTCTGTAACTAACTCACTTGCTAAATGCAAGTAGAACATGTGCAAGTAGCTGCGTCTAGCTTTTTTCCAGCTGCATCAAATCATTGAAATGCATGGAACTCTGATCAGTCACACAGCTAGTTGTGATCGCTCTAGATGCAGGCAGTTGCAGAAACCCAGTTGCTGCAAGTCACAAGGGTAATCTTTGCTAGTCTTAATGGTCATTTTATTACCAGGGGACCATGCTAGAGACTACTAGGCTATCTGGTGACTCATCCTCCACCTTCTCTCCTTACATAGGCCAGTCATGAGTATTGATTGATCACAGATCCTTCTGCTTCAACAGGGACAACCATTTCTAGCTTCCTTGGCCCATTTGTCTAGCATTTGATTTTAAATTTCTTGATTACAAGGAATTTTCATTTTAAGCAGCATAGAATAATAGAAACTCCAAAACAAGGAAGTGGCGGTTGGGCGGGAACCTCTTGTGCCCTGGTGCTCTCTGAGCTACAGTATAAGGGGCATCAGAATGCTGTTTTGTTGTGATATCCTTTTTTTCATCCTGTAGATGTACTGTAGCTGGCACACCTTTATTAAAGTACGGTGTAAAATCCTGATCAAACAAACAATGTATTATGCCATCGATGTGCTAGCACATAATCTGATCTATTGGATTTCTGAATCCCAGCTTTGATTTAATATCTGGATATGTATTTGATATATTACACCTGTTATAAATACTCGTTCCTGATGCTGTACCTAAAAAAAAGACCTAAAAAATCCATAAATGCTAAAATATTAAAAGTGAAATTTTGCTTGTTGACATTAAAAATTTAATTTTAAACTATTGTAGAAACATGCTTTAATTATTGTGCCGCTGCATGGCTGAGACAATCTTATGTAAATACCATTAGGGATAATGACTGGCCAGATTTAGAAATGCTTTAGAATTAGATTGTGTGTCTGTTAGTCAGTCTGATAACTGAAGATGGTTATCAGACTATGGGCTCAGAGCTCACTGTCCCTATCAGTGGGACTAATCCCTACTGTCATGGGGAGACTGTGGAACATGACAGCTGCCCCTCACTGGGTTTGACATCTCATTAACCAGTTTAAACTCTGCCCTCTACTGTGAGGACAATTATAGTCTCTTCATCTGTTAAACCTTTAAACAGATATGAAGCATTCTAATATTTTGTGTTTGTTCAATAATTACAATCTATTTAACAACAAAGTTGAACCCGATCCCCTGTTAAAAGTTATCCTTGTTCGTCTACAATAATTTCTACATTACCTGTATTTTCTTCAAATTCAAATTAATACAAAAGTCCTTGCTTAGAAATAAGTGGCTTAAAAGTACATGGAGCGCATTTCATAAATTGAGTTCCACATGAACAGATCACTTCCTCATATACATATGTCTTCATGGATATGTCTTGATTGATTGATTAAATGCCTAATGGTGCTTAACCATACGTCTTGTGATACTGTAAGAAGAGTGTTATTTTGTTGATAATTTAGCATGTAGATGACTCAGTTAGTTACTGGCTTTTGTTGTTGTCTGTTTCAGAAGGGGAACACAGCATTACACATTGCCTCGCTTGCGGGACAAGAAGAGGTGGTCAAGATCCTGGTTCAGAACGGGGCCAAGGTCAATGCACAATCACAGGTCAGTTCATTGACATCTGATTATTAACTCAACAAATAGTTTGCAGCGATTTACTATTTAAAAAAACAAACAAATGAAAAATGGTTAAGACATTTATTATTATTTATTGGGACTCAAAGGTGTACTATTTTCCATAGCATGCTTAATATTAAAAAATAAAATTACATCAATTGATTAATTCTGAATTTTTGTACAGATGTTATATATATTTCTATTTTGACTGCTTTCAGAATGGCTTTACTCCATTATACATGGCCGCCCAGGAGAACCATGCGGACGTGGTCAAATACCTACTGTCAAACAGCGCCAGCCCTGGACTAGCCACAGAAGTACATTAACCAATAATTATCCTCCTTTTTACAAAACTCATTTATATCATATCAATATTCTGTGGGTAAATACAGAACATTCGCTCTTGTCAAATAAGTGAAATATAAAAATAAATAATGATCTGATTCTCAGCTAGTCAGATCTGAATCCGTGTAGCTGTTTGCATGTTGTCTTGTCACTGGTTTTCAATTGAGGCATTTTTCAGACAATTAATTTTTCACAAATATTTCTCAAGATAATTTACAGAAATGTTCCTATGGCAAATACTGACACCATTTATTGATCTTCCCTTAAAGGTTTTGATTCAAGAAAAATATGAGATTGTGAGTATCGTAATATTTTTTTGATGATTTTTAATCTTTTCATTTGTCTTTATCTCAGGATGGATTTACCCCCTTGGCTGTGGCTCTACAACAAGGTCATGACAAGGTCGTGGCAGTCCTTCTGGAACATGACACTAAGGGCAAAGTTCGCCTCCCAGCTCTACACATTGCCGCCAAGAAGAATGACACCAAATCAGCCGCCCTTCTCCTTCAAAATGAACAGAATGTGGTCGACGTTACAACTAAGGTGAGATACTTAAACCAAACCTGTTTTATTTGTGGGCCATCACTTTAGGTGCCCCTAATCCTCATAGATAACTTATAT
Source organism: Katharina tunicata (assembly GCA_032466195.1). Lineage (NCBI taxonomy): Eukaryota > Metazoa > Mollusca > Polyplacophora > Chitonida > Mopaliidae > Katharina > Katharina tunicata. Next base: position 10,983 of record JAVFBZ010003684.1, read on the forward strand.
CCAGCCAGCTGCTCAAACAGTTAGCACCAGGTTAGAAAAGGGTAAACAAGGTAAGAATAAAACGAAGCTTAAAACTAATTAATAGCACTAATATCCATTTCATTTCCCTACCCATTAACGCACAACAATAACCACAGTCTTATGTTGAATGAAACTGCATTTGCTATCACTAACCAGGCCTTTAAATTACACGCTGGCCACGGCCATTAACGCTGTCCCCAAATTAAATGTCCCCAAAATAAACACGCCCAAATTAAGATTGGATACAACTGCTAACTAAGTCATATTTACCACGTACAGCCTTCGTCAACCGAAATCGGCAAACCAAGCGTTAAAACTACGTAGAAAGGTGCCACTAGATGTCGAAATCGGTCGCTTTTCGCAGTTGTGAACTAAATTACTCAACTAGGCTGCGGATTGGCTGAACTGGTCATTTGGTCGAAGAGTTTCCGTCCAGAAATGGAGGTCATGTGATCTTCATTTTCCCGCGTGGTCAACAAGTTGTGAAAACGTGAAAATCTGAACTTTCACAAATGCCTCGCGGAAGACCACCTTCTTCGGGTCGGTCACATAACAAGAAAAGCTCCACCTACACCAGTCGGCGATCCATGGAACGTGAACCAACAAGCGGCTCCCTACATTATTTTTTCAGCCGTGCGACGGAATCTGTCGCGGAATCCATTACCTGACATCCCCCAAATTTCCTCGCCAATCAGAGGTACAGAATACATCTAAATTGTTACATTGTATACTCTTGAATACGTTAAATACTAATCAAATTAATAAATAAATATTACATTGTATATGTGAATTTACTAACAATGTGTCAAGTCTTTTTTTGAGGGACTGATGTTACCATTTGGACATGAAAATAAGATTGGATGCTTTGTAAAAAAGGTATTTTCGGCAGAAATAAATTAGTATTGCCACATCAATTTAGCTCACTAATTCCGGAGCCTACAAGCCATGTATCTAAGAGCAGACAACTCTTGAGCTTAGCATTTTACACGTATGAGTTTTCTCATTATGGGTGGACCGATTTTCCAAGGGGTGTTTTTCAGGACTGCTGTGTAATAAAACAACGTTTTCATATTGACAATTAATAAATTGTTTATTCAATTAATTCTAACTGAGGGAAGAGGTTAGGGATATAATGGAATACAAGATGGCCGCCAGGTACTACACAGCTCTAAATTAGGCTTCAGTAATATTCTTGAAAATTTAACTTAGTGTGACTCTATAAGTTTAAAAAAGTTTGTGTTAGGGTTTATGAAGGTATTAACAATAGGTTAGTGGAGAATTAAACTATAATTTATCTAAGATTTTAAAGTAGTTTGGAGAGAAAAAATTCACAAGCCTGAAACTCAGCTGAACTACAACAGCAACAACATGGAGGACACATTGATGTTTCTTTACAGCACACTGGCCCCAAATGACTTCCTTGGATTTTCCAGTAAGGACCTCCCACCATTGGAG
>JAVFBZ010003695.1:0-12458 GCA_032466195.1 Katharina tunicata
GTTAACATATGTGTACAAAATTGTAAGTATCATTTTTGAATTTCATTTTGCGTTTCTTTTTTTGAAGAGTGTATTATCTATAGGCCTACCAATATGACTTCCTAGTTTGGAGTTTCTCTTATTCTACGCAGGTAACAGCAAATACAGAAATAAAATGAACTATTTAGCATAAAATATGGTAAAAACAACAAATACAACAGGAGAATCAAGTGACGTGCAAGTGGTGAAATGGTGTCATAAGGTTCATAAATCAGGACAAGGGTAAGCGGCTCGCTACGGTGTTACCAATCGGCAAAACCTCGCGTGATTTCTCGTTATTTGGCTTTCATCACTTAGCTCGGCCGAGATAGGTATATGAATATGTATCAAAATGGTACATTTTGTTCGCCGAAAGCATATTATCTGCCGTATGGACAATGAACACGTAAGAAAATACTGGGTAATCGAACGAATTGCACATGGCTTTAGATGCACAATATTTAGTTTAGGAGTAAATTATGTTCTGAATGTAAAATAAATGGAAACTGTGAAATCTGTCTACATTGGCTGTTTAAATTTGACCCACAGGCTGTGAAAAGTTCTGGCCAAAATGGCAATGATCGTATCACGTGCGGGATGATGTGCGCAGTAGCCTACATTCGATGGCTTCCGAGTGACCACGTTACAGCTACACCATTGTTACAGCAACCATTGTGGTTTGATTGGGATTTTATACTTAAGGTTATTTCACTCACGGTGTGCCAGCCGCATGAGTGAAAGAAACCTGTGTGAACGACACTGGCAGCACAGGAGACACTACTCTAAATTTACATACGAAAAACATGACACCACAATAAATCGATCTTCTGATGCCCATACACTCAGGGAGCACAAGAGCAAAGGAGGTTAAAATCCAACCACCCACAGCTGTACACTGAAAAGCCATCATTGGTTGACTTGCAATCTCAGATATACAGTAGCGGGTATTTGCATGAGCCTGTTTATCAGTTGTGCTTTCTGAGCTATGGGCATCAAAAAGTCGAGTTTGTGTAGTGTTCAGCTAATGTCCTGTATTCTCTTTGTGGTTCATCCTTCATCCATGTAACTGTCATGCCGTCAAATGATAACAATAACTTAGAAACGGCGTAAAACTATCAAATATATAATGTGTCTATGGTGGCTTATAAGTGACAGGCCTTTTTCATTCACAATTATTATTTTTTTAATGTCTACCGAAGTAGACATATGTCTTAATTATATATACCTAAGTTGAGATGAACTGTTTCAACTGAGGTGGAAATATTTTTTGACCTGAGTAGAAAATATATATATATACCGAGGTGACAATAATTGTAAAAGAAAAACAATCGTGTCACTTATGAACGCACGTGTGAGGAACGTAAAGAAATAACAGAACAGCTCATTTCGTTCTGAACGCCTATATTTGAAGTAGAGGTCATCTGGTAGCATTCGGCTTAGTATGTGTTTCCACAAAGCGTTTATGAACATCAAAATCCCATGGCAGCTCAGAATGGCCTCTTTCCTCAAGTAATTCCTCCATACATTCAAAAGCTGTAGCATCGGTTTCAAGGTCAAATTTATTCGCTACAAATTCGTGCCTGTCTTTGAGCCATGGCAAATTTCCGACGCCATATTGACAAACATTTCGCACATTCTTCCCGCCACATTTTGAAGTGGCCCAGAGAACGGCCCTGGTAATAAAAACCAAACCAGGGGACGAATCTGAAAACAGCATTAAGGGGGAATCAATGGCTTTCATTGAGGATTTGGCATTTACATGAAAGAGGTCTTAACTTATAACCTAAGGTGAATATGGATATTAAAATAAACAAAAGTTGTTATAAGTGATAACCGACTTCTATAAGCCACTCAAACAGGGTCCAGGATGAGTTTTGAACTAAGATTTACTGTGTAAAATCTGCTATCGTGTTTCTAAAGCTATATCTCCTAATACTAACATTGGAGCCTGTATTTGTCAACGTTACCTCGCTGTTCAATGACATACTGACGCAATGGCGGAACAAAACCAGCCCAGTTGTCACGGACTCTCGTATAGGTTCAGCTCTCCCTCTGGAGCAAACGAGAAGTTTGCCAGTTGCCGTGAAGATGGGGGTGATTTTTACGAGGTGTCATCTTGCATTTCCACCATACACTGGCAACCCAAAGTCGCCATTTAAGTGAAATACCATTGGATCCAATCAAATAAATAAATAAATATATGTAACTGTTATCACTGACATCAAACTCAAAACTAAAAGGATCCAACACAATTTGTTGTGGACTCATCACAGATAAAGTTTGTGTTGTTTCTTAACGCAGAGAGTTCCATGGCATAGGAAAATAACATGAACCACCCGTGACATATTGCGGCAGTTATTACATTATCGGAAAAGTAATTCGCTCATAAGGATTGTTACTTTAACAAGTTGATTTTATCTACAATGACCCAACTGTATACTTGGCATGTAGGTCATCATAGTACTTGGGCTTATTGGAACCGGTCGAAGATTGACATATGATACCGCAAAATATACCTCTACAAAAGTTTCCAAATAACTTTTTAATCGTTGGCGAATTATTTCACCCAATTACTTGCTTCACTTTTGAGATTAAATTATAGCGAGTGTAGAGATGACCACAGTTTGTTTATAGATCATTGTGTTATTATTTTCCGGTACCTTTTGGCTTGACTAAATAACAAACAAAAAATAACTTACTTCCGCCTGGAGTTTTGAGCTGTGGGTTTGCTTCAAGGTCATTCAAGGTCGACCAGTAATGCTCATCCGGGCTGAAAGTCAGGCGACACCATTGGAGGAATTTGATTGGTACAGGGTCGTGCAAGACGTATCCAATCATGGATCGACTAAAGATGGCGTAGGCACTTCCTTTAACCATTTTCAGTTTGAAGGGAGGCTTAACGTTTGATTTATTTACAACCCGTATATTTCCTGTCATATTTCCCGTAAATATATTTGTAGAATATTTCTTTCTCCATCGGCTGGTCAAAGTTTTGTTGTTTTTCCCTATGATATTCAGCCCGTTATAAATTTTTAACAATTTCACAAGTTCCTTGTTTGATTTTAGCGGAAGCTCCGTTCCGGCTAAATTCAGGACATATTTCCAATCTGTATAGTTTTTGTACAGATCTTTCATACAATTGATGTCCGCTTGCAGGCGAGTAAATCCAGCATAAACAACGATCTCTAGTTTAGAAGCTATGAAAACGTTAGAAAAACAATCAATAATAGCTTTAACAGCAATGAAAAATTCCCCACCCGCTTTTTTGTCCACGTGAATACAATAATAATTATTTGGTCTATAAATTACCCGTAATAGCCTTTCAAACTGGTCAGCATACTTATGAATGGTCAGACTGTAACCCAATGGAAAATCTTGTTCTTCCTTTGAAACAGTCGTGACGTATCCCCTGGCTGCGATGTAAGTGGCGCAATTAGAGGTGGCATTGATGAACGATTTCCACGGTACATGTTTGTAGGGAAATTTTTTATGATACTTTTTAACCTGCTTCGCTTCAGTCGGATCTCCTGTGAATAGTTTTGAGCAGTTGAATTTTTTGCCTACCTCTGGTGTTAAAAGTCTATTGATTTCAGATAAGCCTATTTCCTGATCAATATTTGCTTTAGTATATCCTGTTGATTTTGTTGCTGTTGCCGGCATGGTTACAGCTCTTAAACTGGGTGTTACCTTCCAATGTCTTTGATTTGAAGAACTATGAAGCGAATTTTTTACATTCTCTCCGTCAACTGTCGACTTTGTCCCAAGATGGCGAACGCTGTTGTAAAACACGATTGCTGGAAAGCATAGTAGAGCGACTGAGAAAAGGCCTCTCTGCAGTTTCATTTCCGTTTCCGGTTTGTCGGTTGGTATGAATACGGCACTGAAGAGACCGGATGACACAGATTAATCTTCACGTAACCAATTGAATCGCCGTATACTCCGCTTTTTAACGCACATCACTGCTTATCTACAACATAAAAAATGAAATATATACAAGGTACTAAAGAGGGAACGACAGGCGAAGCAGTCAACAGAGTTGTCATTTGATCCTCCCTCCCTTGTCCCTCTGATCATCTACAGGACCTGTCTTTAAATTGTTCTTTAACGTTATTAAATGAAGTAATCAGAAAGTTATATGAAAACAAAACAAGGCGAAGATATATTTCGAAACAATAAATACATGCAAGTTATCTTTTTTAAACACCTTGTGCACTGATAATAACAGACAAATGTAAACAAATATGCAAACATGTATATCTGTGACATGACACTCGGAAATCATTAAATGTACTGAACACATCGCCTCGGAGCTGATACGATCGGTGCTCATTTTGAAGGGACTAATTCATAGCCTGCAAGTGGGTAATTGTCAACGTAGACATATATTCCATGGTTTCCATCTGTTTTGCCTTCAATGTATTTCTGAACTGAACTTTGCGTACTCTATAAGAATCCTGCTCAGTTTCGCCTAGTTTGCTTATCTGTTTATTGCACATAGGTAAATATGCTCCCTGCTAACAAAATGTAAAATTCGTAGGCGTATTCAGGTACCTATCAAGGCCGAGCTTAGTGATGACACCACAATAACGAGAATCGCGGGTTAAGCTGATTGGTGACATCATGGGGTAACACTCAGAAGTCGTCGAATGTACTGCGCACATCATCTCGGACGTGATACGATCATTGCCATTTTGACCGGAACTTTTTGACATGCTGTGGGTCGAACTGTCAATATAGACAGATTCCTCATTTTCCATTTGTTTTACCTTCAGAACATAATTTAAACAATGTGCATCACACCATATCAAATTCGCTCAATTACCTGTACCACGTGTTTGCTTATGTGTTTATTGTCCCTACGACGGCAAATAGGCTTCTGGCGAACAAAATGTAAGATTTTAAGACATATTCATACACCTATCACGGCTGAGCTTAGGTTCGACCGACAGCGAAAGGTTCGGCCGACTGATGGGGTAAAAGTAGAGAGCAATATTCCCATCGACATGCCTAACAAAGTATGAATAACTTGAGTTTTAATGCCACCGACGTTAGTACTTACCAACTTTGCCAATGTCCAAGTTCATCGGGTTATATTTGCCGGGTTACACCACGTAAGCTTCATATTATCGTATACGTGATTTGTTATATATAAGGCCGGCCGTCTACTGACTGGCAGTTCATGTTATATCGGCTCAGCTAGCTGTTGAGTAAAATGTGAGGTCGATATGTTTACCATGATGATTATATAACACGTGCTACTCAAAAGGGCCTAAGCTCTGACAATGGGTTTCACCAAAATGACAAATCCTGTTGTATAGATAAGTCAAGTCGTCACTTGAATGTAGAGTCAAGTCATTCTTTCTTATGTTGCGAATTTGCACAAGTTTATAGGCGTTTTGTCCGACCTGATTAAAATTACCAAATGACAACAGAACCTCGTAAACCAACCATAAATCTCCTTGCTCACTTGTTGATAATGAAGGGCGTTCGTAAATTATACACTGACATATGGGTGAAATAATAACCGTAAGTACAACATAAAAACCGAGGCAGCCAAACAATGAAAGGACGCAAGCTGTCCCAGTATTCCTCTAATCACAGGTATTGTCTGGTCGTCAAGTAACTGTCAAATATTCAGTGCAAAGTCTAAACACCAGTCAAAATAAACAAAAACAACAAAGTAAATAACTATACTCAAGTAAACAAATAATTAGCATACTAAATTAATTTTGAAGATTATCGATCTCAAGCTGTTCGAATTTGATACCCGACAACCACATTCTCGCGGCTGTTTCGTGATGCTTTTATCTCCTATTAGTGTTGGATGAAATGAAACATTATCAGCAGTTTGTTTACATGGGATGTGATTTCCGCAAATGTTATTTGAGTGCAATGTAAACATTATCTTCAGTTTGTTTACAGGGATACGGTTTCTGCTAAAGTTATTTGAGTGCAATGTAAACATTATCAACAGTTTGTTTACAGGGGATAAGGTTTCAGCAAAAAGTATTTGAGTACAATGTAAACATTATCAACAGTTTGTTAACAGGGGATACGGTTTCAGCAAAAGTTATTTGAGTGCAATGTAAACATTATCAACAGTTTGTTAACAGAGGATACGGTTTCAGCAAAAAGTATTTGAGTGCGATGTTAACATTATCAACAGTTTGTTTACAGGGATACGGTTTCAGCAAAAGTTATTTGAATGCAATGTAAACATTATCACCAGTTTGTTTTACAGTGGATACGGTTTCAGCAAAAGTTATTTGAGTGCAATGTAAACATTATCAACAGTTTGTTTACAGGGATACAGTTTCAGCAAAAAGTATTTGAGTGCAATGTAAACATTATCAACAGTTTGTTTACAGGGGATACGGTTTCAGCAAAAAGTATTTGAGTGCGATTTTAACATTATCAACAGTTTGTTTACAGGGGATACGGTTTCAGCAAAAGTTATTTGAGTGCAATGTAAACTTTATCAACAGTTTGTTTACAGGGGATACGGTTTCAGCAAAAAGTATTTGAGTGCAATGTAAACATTATCAACAGTTTGTTTACAGGGGATACGGTTTCAGCGAAAGTTATTTGAGTGTAATGTAAACAATATTACCTGTTTGTTTACAGGGGATACGGTTCCAGCAAAAGTTATTTAAGTGCAATGTAAACATTTATAACCAGTTTGTTTACAGGGGATGTGGTTTCAGCAAAAGGTATTAGAGTACAATGTAAACATTATCAACAGTTTGTTTACAAGGATACGGTGTCAACAGAAGTTATTTGAGTGTAATGTTAACATTAGCACCAGTTTGTTTACAGGGGATGTGATTTCAGCAAAAGTTATTTGAGTGCAATGTAAACATTATCGCCAGTTTGTTTACAGGGGATACGGTTCAGCAAAAGTTATTTAAGTGCAATGTAAACATTTATAACCAGTTTGTTTACAGGGGATGTGGTTTCAGCAAAAGGTATTAGAGTGCAATGTAAACATTATCGCCAGTTTGTTTACAGGGGATAGGGTTTCAGCAAAGTTTATTTGAGTGTAATGTAAACATTATCGCCAGTTTGTTTACAGAAGGTGTGGTTTCCGAAAACGTTTTTTGAGTGCAATGTAAACATTTTTAACTGTTTGTTTACAGGGGGTGTGGTTTCAGCAAAAGGTATTTGAGTGCAATGTAAACATTATCACCAGTTTGTTTACAGGGGATACGGTTTCAGCAAAAGGTATTAGAGTGCAATGTAAACATTATTAACAGTTTGTTTACAAGGATACGGTGTCAGCAAAAGTTATTTGAGTATAATGTAAACATTATCGCCAGTTTGTTTACAGGGGATGTGGTTTCAAGAAAAGTTATTGGAGTGTAATGTAAACATTATCGCCAGTTTGTTTACATGGGGATAGGGTTTCAGCAAAATTTATTTGAGTGCAATGTAAACATTATCGCCAGTTTGTTTACAGGAGGTGTGGTTTCAACAAAAGTTATTTGAGTGCAATGTAAAAATTATCACCAGTTTGTTTACAGGGGATGTGGTTTCAGCAAAAGGTATTAGAGTGCAATGCAAACATTATCAACAGTTTGTTTACAGGGGATGTGGTTTCAACAAAAGTTATTTGAGTGCAATGTAAACATTATCACCAGCTTGTTTACAGTGGATGTGGTTTCAGCAAAAGGTATTTGAGTGCAATGTAAAAATTATCACCAGTTTGTTTACAGGGGATGTGGTTTCAGCAAAAGGTATTAGAGTGCAATGCAAACATTATCAACAGTTTGTTTACAGGGGATGTGGTTTCAACAAAAGTTATTTGAGTGCAATGTAAACATTATCACCAGCTTGTTTACAGTGGATGTGGTTTCAGCAAAAGGTATTAGAGTGCAATGTAAACATTATCAACAGTTTGTTTACAGGCGATGTGGTTTTTGAAAGTTATTTGAGTGCAATGTAAACATTATCACCAGTTTGTTTACATGGGATGTGGTTTCAGCGAAAGGTATTTGAGTGCAATGTAAACATTATCAACAGTTTGTGTACAGGCGATGTGGTTTTTGAAAGTTATTTGAGTGCAATGTAAACATTATCACCAGTCTGTTTACATGGGATGTGGTTTCAGCGAAAGGTATTAGAGTGCAATGTAAACATTATCACCAGTTTGTTTACATGGGATGTGGTTTCAGCGAAAGGTATTAGAGTGCAATGTAAACATTATCACCAGTTTGTTTACATGGTATGTGGTTTCAGCGAAAGGTATTTGAGTGCAATGTAAACATTATCATCAGTGTGTTTACATGGTATGTGGTTTCAGCGAAATGTATTTGAGTGCAATGTAAATGTAAATTTAGAAGAGAGCATCACGGCAGAGGTAGCTCTCCACTCTGAAATCCTCGAATTTACTGCGTACCTCACCACTCTAAAATAGGCTCGTACCTTTCTCAAGATTGAGAAGAATACCAGCACTAAGGCAGCGACAGGCCTTGTTGTTGTAGTAATGTTTCGGCCAAAAAGTGCACTGGCTAAAGAATCGTCTTTATTTTACTGCCAAATTATTTTAAAATAAACAGAGAAAAAAAGGTATTATAGGGCCGATTCAATTTGAAGTCTGTAGAGAAAAGGCAGAAAATATATATATAAAATCTTGAAGCAGTGCCATCTAATCACATATTAACTCACTTGCTACAACAAAATCTAAGTGGTATAACTCTTCCAATGTGGACAACAAGATGGCCATTCAATACATTAGAGTAAAAGACTCGATGTTATATAGGGAAAATGATTTGATTTTCTCTTTTAGAATGCACCACACACGTGATACGATGGTCGCCATCTTGGCTGGAACTTTTTCATAGCCGGTAGCTCGTAGACAGTCCACGGTTTCCATGTCCTTTTCGTGAACGCAATGTAATCCTTAATTAAACTGTTCGTATTCTAAAGCAATAATAATTTCTCTCTGTGACGCGGTTTTTGTTTGTGTGTCTATTGTGCTGGAGGTAGGCCTAAATAGACTTCCGGCGACAAAATGTAACATTTTTAGGCATATTCAAACACCCGGCACGGCCGAGCCCAGGGATAACACCACAATAACGAGAAGCACGCGAGGTTTAGCCGATTGGGTGGGTAGCTCTTGCCACCCATCTGTACTTCCGCACTACTTAACTGTCTGCTTGTAGGATCATGCAAACTATTAAGTGAGAGAGGTTTGAAGGAAAGGTAATTAACAAAAATAATAGATTAAATAACAAACCAAAATAACTAACGTAATATATGTATATGCTTACTTGAAGTTAAATTGAACTTAAAGTATAAAGAAGAAGATAACTAACTGTTCGACCCCTCCTGTGGACTTTAGGTGTATAAGGGAAGTTTTCCGGTGGGTTCGGAGGGCGGTTTTACGAGGTTTCTTCCCGGTTTTCCGCCATACACCGGCAACGCAAAATAGTCATGTAAGTGAAATAATCTTGAATACGACATTAAAATCAATGAAATCTATAAACAAAAAAGAAACTTTATTGGGCGATTGGTTGATTGGTTGAGGTTTTTACGCGGTATTACTGAATGTTTTTTCATGACGGCGTGCCAGCCCAATCGATGGAGGAACGACGCTGGCAACATAAAATACACTATACAATAGGCCTGCAGGACGGAAAGCAGGACACCACAACAGATCGGCTTTCTGATGCCCCTTAACAAATTAATTTGTTAACAAATAAACAACAATAACAGAAGCGCTTAACATAAAAAAAATAAAACTTACATATTCTAGTTTGTACTCTTTCTGCGTAAATGGTCCCTGTGTCGCTGATGGGATCTATCTAGTACATAGAGGGTGTCATTTTACTATACACAGCCCTATCTTTCCGGAAGTTCCAAGTTCAAGCAGTCGAGTTAGGATTTAAGTGTCTTTTTACTGACAAGAATAGTTTTTGTGAGAAACCGGATATGGTTTGCCGAAGGCCCTAATTATAACTGGTCAAAATGTTAAAAAATGGAACACTAGTTATATTGACCATTTGAATTTTTAAAATAATAGCACAATAGAATAGATTACCAACAGGTGTGTTCATTAAGAATGCCACCGTTAGAATTTATTTATTCGTTTAAGTATTCGGAATAAAAGTATCTAGGTCATGCCGTATACAGATATAAAAACTATATAAGAAATAGTAAAAAAATATCGTTTACTGCGGTGTTTTATTACTTTTTTCTCTTGTAGATTTGGCGTGGGCGGTGCGGGGCTATGGGGATACATTTTTTCTGGGGAACATTTTTTGTTGTTGCATTTTTCTTAACTATTTTCTGTCCAAAGTATCATTTTCTACCAAAATATTATGAAGACTGTGATAGTCCGCGTAGTCCGAAGGAGCTTTGCCTTCCTTGGACAGGTAGTTGACGGGAGTACCTTGCGCGGGTGGTCCGAGGGAACATTGCCTACTTTGGTCAGGTATAATTGACCAATGCCTGTCGTGGACGGGTAGTTGGATGGAGCACCCTCACCGGGTTGTCAGAAATAGCATTGCCTGTTTTCGACGGGGAGTTGACGGGAGCACCTTAATCGGTTGGTCAGATGGAGCTTTCCCTGTCTTGGGGGAGTAAATTACGGAAGCATCCTGCGCGGGTTGTCCGCGGGAGCATTGTCTGCCTTGGGCGGGCAGTTGCATGGGCAGAGCATATACTGCCTTAGGTGGATGGTTGGTGAGAAATGTTTGTGCCATGCAGTGGCCAGAGCTTCTTGTGGTCAAGGCAGGTGGTTGGCGGGATGTTCACTTCCCCGGGGCCGGTGGGTAGCTTCCACTGTAATTGGCCGGTTGGTTTGGTCGGAACCTCCTCTGCCTATGTGCTCTTAAAGCTAAGGCGCATCTGTAAGTGGATTGATTGGGGTCTTCCGTTTTGCGTCTTGTTTTTTTTCTTCTACATAATTGTAATAAAATAGAAACTGTTAAAATGGAGCGTTTTTGGTATTTTCATTTCATTGGAGTTTTACGTCGTACGGCTACTCCAGGGTGCTTTGCTTACATAAGAATAAACTAAGACCGGAGGTTTCCCCGAAAAATCCTCGCCACTCTCCTTTCTTTATACAGTTACAAGGTCGACATGAGAATAATTTTTGGGGAATTTACCACAGTGTGTAATTTACTCCGCCCTACATTGTTATGAGTAGCAGTTACCAGAATATATAATTAAAGTATGTTTAAAAGTGCGACAAGTTTGTCTTCTATAAATTTATATATCGGAGACACGATACAAGGATATAGGGTGATACTAAAATAAACAAAACCAAACTCCGATTAAGCATATCATAACAAACTTTAAAATGCGTTTATCCCAGAGCAGCAATAGATAAGGCGCACGACATTAAATGATAGACATCCTATGGATGTATATGATACTGAAACTCGGGGGATTGCTTGTTCAACATAATATACAGTTGTGGACTTTTTACAAAGTGATTATTCGGTGGTATTGACCCAATAGAAAAATATTGACCGAGGCGTAAACTTTGGTTCTACATCAACAGCACAATTACTTTGTAAAAAGTCCTTAGATGTTTTATTATACTAGAGAATTAACATTTAAACATAATCAAAAACACGTTTTACTTTTCTACTGCGTCTTCTCTTTTCTACTGCCAATGGCTTGATATGTCGTTTTGCTAACAGGAAAAATGTACACGTCAGGCGATTCTAAGCTGTTTTTACACCTGAGAAATATACACTGGAAGTCGGATGAATATTAATCGACAGCTGAATATTGACTCGTTCAGTATCAAATGTGTCTATTGGGCTGTGATACATACTGACTGAATACGAATGAACCAATCGGAAAGGTATTTATTACTGGAAATGTATGTCCATTTTATGCGTTATACGTGGACCTTAATTCTGCGATATTTCCCTCCTTGTTTTCTTTATCTTCCTCTGTTTTCAAAGATCTATAATCGAAAGTTGATCTTATTCACTATAAAACCGACTTTTGGCTCGGAGACAGATTTGCCACATTCAAACGGATTTTTTTTTTTATATGACAATAATGTCATTAATTCCTGTCAAGGTGTTGGCTTAAAAATGCTAAGAAGTCAATCTGTAATCTTCATCAATATAGGACTTAATGTTTATATCATCTTTTCTGATCGTCCATTGGCTGAAATGTATCACATGTTTAAAAATATAACCCTTTCAAAGCGGTCTATACAATTATACAGACCCACAGTAGTCATATAGACCTCGGACTAACAGTGCATAAGTGTATAATATAGACTCCATATAGGTCTGATAAAACCTAGGTGCATGTTCGCTAAGTAGCTGTCATGGAGGATACCACGTTTCTGTATGTTTGCATTCCGTTCGGATGCTGCTGCAGGCCCACTTACTAGTCGTTTGTTTGTTTGTTTGATTGGTGTTTAACGTCGTTCTCAAAGGTATTTCATTTATATGACGACGGATTCTCCACTT
>JAVFBZ010003706.1:0-12457 GCA_032466195.1 Katharina tunicata
TCTACACGTCCTTGAATACCATCAAATTTACATTGATATTTGGGTTTTGCGTTTCTTTTTTTGAAGAGTGTATTTTAGCATCAACATTTATAAACGGGGAAATGCGTCAAAAGGTTTCTAATAAAAACTATCAAAATATTCGTTGATCATAGAATTCAAATTTAGTCGAAGACAAATTATAGACAAACAAGCAACTCTTTGTAAGTTTTTGTATTATATCAAACAGGACAATTTAATCCATACCTCATTCGAAACCAAGATAAACTGTTCGCTTCAGTTAGTCACTATGGAAATTGTAACAAAGCATTTGTACAAAACAATTAGATCTGCTCTGGAGATATGAGAATTCTCACAAATCGACAGAGGTTACAGTAATATATGGTTTTAATCTTTTGGTTAACGAATTCTAATACTGTACGGCCCTCAAAGAAAGAAAAGATTTTAACCTTCAAATTTTGCCAAACCTCTTTAGTTTTTTTTAAATCCTAAATTGTTAATTTTTCATTACTCAGGCCTTTGTAACAAGTGTTTAGCCGAAGATTCTATCTCTCACTTTTTTATTTCCATAACTCAGACCTTTGTAACAAGTGTTTAGCCGAAGATTCTATCTCTCACTTTTTTATTTCCATAACTCAGACCTTTGTAACAAGTGTTTAGCCGAAGACTCCATCTCTCTCTGTTTAATGTCCATAACTCAGGCTTTTGTAACAAGTGTTAAGCCGAAGACTCCATCTTTCACTGTTTTATTTCCACTATTCACACCTTTGAAACAAGTGTTTAGCCGAAGACTCCATCTCTCTCTGTGTAATGTCCATAACTCAAACCTTTGTAACAAGTGTTTAGCCGAAGATTCTATCTCTCACTTTTTTATTTCCATAACCCAGACCTTTGTAACTAGTGTTTAGCCGAAGATTCTATCTCTTCCTTTTTTTTTCAAAACTCAGACCTTTGTAACAAGTGTTTAGCAGAAGACTCTTTCTATCACTGTTTTATTCCATAACTCAGACCTTTGTAACAAGTGTTTAGCAGAAGACTCTATATCTCACTGTTTTATTTCCATAACTCAGACCTTTGTAACAAGTGTTTAACCGAAGACTCCATCTCTCACTGTTTTATTTCTATAACTCAGACCTTTGTAGCAAGCTTTTTTTTACCGAATACTCTATATCCGTTGTCACAGAAACATATATGAATCCACTACTTTATTACATTGTGGCAATGCATTAAGTTACAAAGTTCGACTTAAAATTGGTTATTCACTTTGAAAAGATAAGTTGAATGATAAATTGAAAGTACAAAAGTCAACAGGGTTTTTTAACCTATACCAGGTAGAGTGAATGAGGCTAAGAAGTGAAACGCTAATTCAAATGAGTCACGGTGTGGCCCCACCGCAAAGATACAGAAGATACATATTTTGAGCTAGAGGTACATGTAGATGGACACTAATTATAATCTCAATATAAACGCTTCGTTTAAAAACAGGACATTGTTCAATCATAGCAGCGTACACAAGCGTTAACAGCATACCGTTTCAGACAGCAGATATATAAATTGTTTACAACAGAAGCAAAAGCAAAGTCCTATTTTGGTTAGTAGTATAAGATCTGTTCTCTCTCTGTGGTGGATTTGTTTATACCAGGGAGCTACACAGATGTGTCTGTGTTGCCCCTAAATTTGTTCATAAAAATACTGTCGATTCATCGTTTCTTACTCTGATCGGTACTTTCTCGGTTTAAAATGATATATTATTTACTCAAAGTGACACTGAGATCTACAATGGTTTAACAGGGGCACTATTTTTGACGGTTAAATTGTGTCAGTTAAAGAGAAAATATGTCAATGTAATAATATAGTTGCTGTCATTGGTATTTCTGGACAAATCATGATTTCAGTTAAATTAATATGAAGTCATGTGTGTGAAATAGTATGTTTTTAATTGTTTACTATTATTTTTGGAATCTCCCAGTCTAACAAATCAGACTCAAATTACTTTCAGGTTTACTTCCCTATTAAATTGTATCAACCCGTTCAAAATCAATGCACTATTATCCTGGAATCACTGTTCAGCCAGTCAGAATTAAGTTTCCTGCCGTTATTTTGTATTACTAAATGATCTGATAATAAGCCTGTGGTTTGATAGAATCAAAACTTGATATATTTTGGACACTTTCCTAACTAAATGAACGAAAGAGCACTGGGATTCGATAAACCTCCCGGTTTGTCAACAAAAGAAGCAGACTCTTCCTACCAACCTAAATTAACTCTGTACTAAAATTAGTGTAATTTTATCGAAAGCGTCTGACAGATTTCACATATACTCTGGTTTATTCATATAAACATATATACATATTTACTGAATCGGACCACAGAAACTATGTTAAGATGTTAATTGAGTTAGCTGTGTACAAATGATCCTAATTGCTATCTAATGTAAACACACAGTAAGTGTCATTCTTACATTGTTAGAGTACTTGGAACTCTGCCAAACGAAGCCTGCTAGATTTCCTCCAATTCTAAGCTTAGTTTATAATGTCAGCTTGACGGCACTTTTATAAATGGCTGATCAATAGCTGTGAGCATCAATTCAATCGGATCATTAATTCAAAAAAGAATGTTGATGACTGACTCCTTGTCCAATACGGATAGATGTGATCTTACACATTTACTAGCCTCAAGAACCGACCAATTTGGCTGACGCGCCTTAATGTGAGTGACAAATCTAATATAGCATAAAACCCTTTCAAACAAACAAACCCTATTTTGAAATCACTAAGCTCATGGCCGTCAGGTTATACAGGTTAATCAGCTTTTATTATAATGAAGATGTATTCAAGACATTTCATTTTTAGGATTATGTTAAGGTAATCGATTTACTGCATTTCAGTAAGTATAAAATGCAACTTAAGGATAAAACGGAAACAAAAAATATTATTAAGGATTTAAAAAGAATCTGGTTTAAATATGGTTCATTATTAAATTTGCATTTCGACATTAAGCATAGTCCAGGTGTTCACCCATTGAAGTAAATGTCACGGCTAGGTGTCTATTTATGGATATATTGATAAGCGACGTTTCGGTGTTGAGTTTTGTAATCATTGCTAGAACGCCTTAGCATCTAGGCCGAAAAGTCGCTTATCAAAATACCCAGAAGCTGTAAATCCATCTTTGTAATTAATGAATTTGTTATGTACCAAGATTCCCAATGCCACTTAAACAAGATAGGTATCTACCACTACCATATCAGTAGACCAACGAGTTTTATTTACAAAAAATTGTATAAAACAATGCAGAACTTTTTCTGTTCCTATTTGACATCAGCGGTCCTGTAAGATCATCGACAAACCAGCACTTTTCTGGTGTAACCAAGGGAGCATCAACACACAACCCGCTGGAGACATCAACACGCTTCCAGGTTACACTGACGTTTTGGTTCGATTATAGCATATAACATAAGCCAATATAATGATAAACTGCCTAACTATCCCGTAAGGCACGTTCATGGACGTGCCTGAATACAAGCATCCATAGCGATGAAAAGCCGTTTTTCATTTAGTGTATTCGTAGGTATTGCGATGTCACATTAATACACGCGGGGCGATAAACTATTTATTGTAACTTCTCAAAAGAGCTGGTCCAAATCTCTATGACAAAAGATATAGATCTAATATGTCTCCAGACTCCAGACCGACACAATAAGCTGTGACAAACATGAGTGTTACTTGGTTGATTGTCAAAGCTCGTGCATCTTACCTTTAAACTCATTTCCCGGCTCGGTCATATCAGTCCAGCTTTATTGTACACCAAACAAACAAACAAACAAACAACGTCTAATTGCACAATTGTATACCTTAGCTTCACATAAAAAAGCCAGAAAAGATACTGAACAAAAGCTTACCAAGGCAATATTTTGCGCTAGCGTTTAAAGGAACCATAGTGATATTCTTAGCGTACATGACTTCTCCTGTTGATTCGTCGTTTTGATAATTTAATTCAAAGGTAAAATCGAAATATCAAACTGTTAATTATCAACTTAGTTTTTTGCCAGGCTGGACCACACGTCTCGACTTGTGATGATATCTAATATATTAACAATAGTAATGGCATTAATCTATGGCCTCAGACAGGAAATGTCAGTAACTCTGAAGCTAAATCATCTTTCTTTAGGTTCATTTAAGAGGGAAATTCGATATTGACACGATGACATGAATGATATAACAATTCTTGGGGTTTATTTGTAACTTAATATGGGCTGATAAGATTGGCTTTGAAGAAACTTATCTATCTCAAAAATGTTAACCTTTAATTGGATTGGAGAAATCATTTACCTCTGGTATGTGTGATACAGTCAAGAAGTAAACATCAAATGTGTTGATGGTGTAATCAGGACAGTCAAATTAAACTACCACATTGACCTTACACCATTACTACAGTAAGTCCATTAAACCCGACTGGATGTAAACTCAAAGACCATAACCCTGAAAGTCCTTGATCCGTATTTCGTTTTGTTACGATACGTTTCAAGCTGAATTACGGTTAAGAGTTCTCCCCACAGCGTTAAACACCTATCATTCATTCAATCATAGACTTGCTGTAATCAGACTACTTTTAATGTAGCTGCTGTGGATTAAGTGATGGCTTCCAAATTTAACATCCGCATAACTTGACTGATAAAATGAAATTATTTTTTTAAAGCTTTGCTACTTATATTGGTGTCCTGAGTTGTCGGGTATTTGTATAGCCATATACAATGCTAGACGACTTTAAATATAATTACGTCTGTACGATCTTGTTACGACTTTAGTATACAATTGATTAAACGGGCTTCTGTATACACAATATAAAGCTATAACTTGTAGCAATAGTGTTCAGCCAAATGCATTTCAACGATCTTTAATCAGGCCGAAGAGAATACATTGTACATGTAAAAAGTTTACTTATATCCAAATATAATACACCAGATAGAACTATATAATGTTCAACAGATACATTTGACAGCTGGTTTATAAACAAATATACGATATTTTCGTGTAATGATATAAACCAGATATTTTAAATTGAATGGAAGAATGCTTGCTTTCGTTTTGTAAAGCATTTCTCTTAATTGGATTGGCAACAAGACGTAAACAGTTATTTTACCACAAAGGAAAAAACCCAAAGGATGGGGTTTTGTTATAATTAATTTCATGGCTGAATAAATCTGTACAAGATTCGTCAAAGAGAATTGTGTTACCCAAAGGAGATTATTTAGAATGCTTGGTCTACATCATTTGTAGATCATATGTTTTTTCATAATCACATCATTTAGTATTGAAGCAACAAAGCTGAGATGATACCTGTGAGGTTTCGCCTCGCTGAGAAATAAAAAAACATGTAGATCGAAAAAAAGGATCATATAGCGGAACCGAACGCTGTGTTTAGTAAACATTACATACATGTAGCTACAGAGTTACTAGGCTGCTTGTTAGCAGTTATATCAAAACGGCGAGAAGATATTTATTAACTGAAATTTATCTTTCTTCCAGTCTGCATGTTCTAATAAGACATGATTTGTATGGTTTCACCTTTCCAGATTCTCAAAAGAAGAAGTTTTATTATCAACAATCATATATGGCTGTGTTAACAGTGGCGGACTGGGTCTAAAAATATTGGTTGCCAGGAGAAAAAGAGGGCCCACCCAAACCTACAGTTCAATCCTTTAAATTTTATAGGAGATAAATACAATTTTAAAAAATACATAAGTAAGTTGTACTGTATACTGATGTAGAAGGAAGTTTGTCATTAAAATTGTACATATTACTGGAAGTAGATACCTGTAATGTTAATAAAGAATGTTAAAATAAAATTGTGAAAACCCTTCATTTTTACAACAGAGCAACATTGTTAAGCGTTAATTTGACTACTTTCAATCAGAATTTCAGACATTTTCCTACAGATGTGAAATTTAGAAAGAACATTTATCCAAGGAAGTTTGTATATATGGCAAACGTATCATAGTGAGCAGTTTGTTAGTCTGATCTTTCAAATCAACCCTAAACTATCATTTCTAAATACCTACAACTGTGAACAGTGGTTTCAAACAATAAGTTTATGAGCATAATGAGATTGATTGGAATTTGTTTTCATCGTGTGATGTGGAAGTTTGTTTGATATATACGAAATTAAATAAATTTGATACTTTAATGTATTGAATTAAATGGCCGTGTTTACTGTTGATTCGTTACAGTTTAGTTTTAATCCGCTACAATAGTATAACATCAAAAATGTTTTCTGTACATTTCGCATTAGAAAAAGCAACCGGTGTTCTATCCGAACGAAAGGAGGTCCAAGGGTTTAAAGCTGACAAATTAAATCACCGTCATAAAACTGGGGCTAACTACATTTTCAATAAAAAATATCACGTTATTAAAGGGATGGGCAGCTAGGGATTTTACTGTTAACAAATAAAAAGAGTTGCTATTTAGGTTTTTGTTGTAATAGACCAGACTTGTGTAGGATGCCATTCAACGGTGGGAAAAAATAGTATGTACAACCAACTATTCAGGATAACAGTGCAGCCATAGTGGCCTTTCCATGACGTCATTGGGATACGGCTCTCCGGTCAGAGCTGTAAAAATCCGGGAAATCGAATGTCTGTGCCGTCGTGAAAAGTCAGACAGTAGCAAATTTATAGTCTCAGATAGTGAGCATTTTTTAAATATATTTGTCATGGGGAAAACACTGCCTGTAAAAAATTAGTATAGCACGCTTAAAATACAAATTCACGAGTTTTATTATATTCTACAATTTAATAAGGCAGAACGGGTGACACAGATCTATCCTTTTATAGACAAGCTGTAGGCTAATTCATTGCCAGTTCGTTTCAGAGGGAGGATAGTAATATAGTTTCAAGTTGTGTTAATTGCCTGATGTACCGTAGTTGTTGGTCTTCTAACTCTTTACCCTACCACCGAAAATTTAGGTATACTTGCGGAATTTTGTATACCCAAAGGCATTCCTTGGATATAAGGCAATCACAGGATTCAAAGTAACAAAGCGATAGACGATTAAATCTGACAAAATCGCACAAAAAGTTAGCCCACTCCTTTTCTTGCATATATGATTTGGTATTCATCTGTCAGCCTTTATCCGTTTGACGTCACCGGAATGTAGTCAGCTAACCGCTATGTGCATTCTGATTGGCCAAGGCTCTAAAACATGGCGCCTATTTTGCACTTGCTGCAGATCAAACAACCGTGTATATTCTGTACTGCCATGTGTGGTAATTACGCGCGGAACAAACCAGGCAACGAGCAACCTGGCCAGTCCACCACACTTTAGTACTTAGTTTAGGCCCTAGAACAGGTATGAGCAAAAGCTGTACCTCTCATGAACTTTTGGCAACTTACAAAAATACCCAACTCAAAGGCGAACTTCACGGTACAGATATTTAATTATTCGTCATGTAAATAAAGAGGCATACATACAGAAGCTGAAACTGGACCTGTTAAAAATAAATATATAAAATGGCGACCTTACCTTTTAAAAAAACATTTATGACAACGATAATTGAAATTGGCATTAATTTCCTTATGTCTAGACGCTGATGTTAACTGGAGACATGAAGCTAGTTACATTTCACACATCTTCAATTAAGCTCAAACAAGATGCTTTTGGGATTAAAGGAAAAATCAGTAACTCTAAAGTTAGCATCTTTGTATTAAACAGTTGTATATTCGAGTTACCATTGTTGTATATCAAACTGATTTGATGACCAGTATTAAACTATTTTACCCTCCATGTAACAAACCCTTAATGTCACAACAAACAAAATACAAGACAAACAAAGAACGGCAAACTGCAGCCATCATCTGTAATGTATATAACAGAATGAGCAAAGTAACCTTTAAAACAATACATGTAACAGGTACAGGAGAACAAAGCATATTATAGAGAGAATACTTTTACATGACTAGTACTTACAGAGAATGATCAATTACTCTGATCTTTATAAACACAATAAAAAGATCATTAAAATATGAAGGTACGAATGGATGTCAATTCAAATACTCCTCATACTGCTGATCCCCTTTGCCAGCAATACTAGATAGATCCAACTTTCAAACTGTATTTGTTCGCCACCAATTGGCAAAACCTCGCGTGATTTCTCTTTCGCTATGTGTCTAAAACATCTTACATTTGGTTCGCCTGAAGCCTATTTACGCCGTATGCACACTTAACACGTAAGCACACATGGCATAACCGAGCAAAATCATATGCCTTATATACACAAAGTTTAGTTTAGGAGTATATTTTATTCTGAATGTAAAACTATCTACATTGGCAGTTTTTCTCACAGGCTGTGAAAAAGTTCCGGCCAAAATGGCGATGATTGTATCACGTCCAAGGTGATGTGCGAGCATTTCCGAGTGCTTCATCACAGCGAAGGGGTAAGGAATACAGAGAAATCCCCTCACGATTTTATGTGGATTTTACTTGCTACTGTTTTTTTCTTTACTGTCATTAAAACGTATACAGTGACCGCTACAGGAAATCCATTAACCCAACAGGAAGTAAATTCAATGAGCAGAACACTATCAAGTATCAAGTCCTTGATCCGTTTTTTGTTGTTGTTGTAACGATACGTTTCAAGTTCATTTAAAGTTATGTTTTTGTAGTATACGTTGTTATTGCATACAACTTCACTGTATACTCTCCAAATTGTGAATTTAATTGAGTGACGCCCGTCTAGGCGTCTAAGCAACTATTGATGAATGGGGGTAAGGAGTTTGTTTCTCCAATAAAATGCAAAGTACCACTTAGTCTTTAGTTGGGGTTAATGGGCCATTCGTTTTATTGATCAGTACTCTTACAACTGATAAGAATAGAAATCAGATTTTATTCCCAAATGAACAAGCAATGGAAAAATCAGTTAAACTGATTTGTGAATAACGGTTTGAAACCGGAAGTTATCTGATGCTAATAGACGTTGCTTTTGTCTGCCAGTCAGCATCCTACCCGTGAATGCCTCCTTTTAACTTGATTACCCAAACCCAGAAATGCTTTTAAATAAAGGCTTCCTCTCATTTTGGTTATCTTCCTTTATCTTGTTTGAGTGGCATTTAGAAGCTGGGTAAATTACAAAGACATGACGACTGAGATGGATTTTCTTTGATGGATATATCCAGAAGTTGAAAATCCATCTCAGTCGTCATGTCTTTGTATCTTCCTTTAGTCAAAGTCCTAATTCCAAATGTTCTTGTTATCCATTTTTAATTTCCAGACGTTTAAATTATACTCAATCTCTTGAGTCGTGAGTTTTGATCGGATGCTAACGTTTGCTAAACTTAGGTGGTAACATTATATACTTAGAAAAGATTCAAGTCTGCTCGGATGTACACTTACTGGTTAGTCTTAATATTAATAAATTCAGCTTCGAAAACCGTATCAAAATGAATCAGTGTCTGGGTGGAATGAGAGTACTGAACACAATGCATTTACTTCTTCTATTACCACATTACAAATCTTGTTTAAGCGGCATTTAGAAGCTGGGTACTTAACAAAAACATGACGACACAGATGGATTTTCAACGCCCTGGTATATTGGTTAGCGAAGTTTCTGACTAGATGCTTTCATTGCTTGAATATATTCATTGCTTGAAAACGGCCTTAGCATCTAAGTGGAAACATCGCTTACCAATATACCCAGAGGTTAAAAATCCATCTTAGTCGTCACGTTTTTGTCACCTTTAAAAAGGAACTTCATTCCAAATTAATATCAAGAAGATTCTGTTTAATAGCTCTCGAATATTTTACTTGTAAAATGTTCATTACGCCAAGTTAGAGTCTGCCTCTACATGTAAACAGAATTCCCGCTCAATTTTATTTTCACAATGTTATTTTCGGTCATAATCCAAAAGTACCATCTAGGCTATGGGCCGATTCATGTTTAGATGATATTAGGACCAGACAGAAACGAACACCACCAAAGACGCTAACATTATGGACAATAATTAGCTGGTTATTCCCCAAAACCGTTTGAAACGACGTCTTTAGAAAAATGTAAGTTTGTTCAATCGTAATATTACGGATTCCGTCGTTTGATCTATAGAACTATAGAACATATAGAACATATCGAGGACGCCTTTCAACAGGAACCAAAAGTATTTTCTCGTTGTGTACATCTGTCTCAATCTTATACCTATTTGACATTGATATAGAAACGTGGATACAACTATTGTGTATAGAAACAATCAACAAAATATTCGACACTTAAGTTTGTATTCCTCCCTTCAATAGTTCAAGTCATAACAAACGTCATTACAACGAGCAATAATTGTTTTCAACTGTCATTGTTAAATATTTACTTCATTTCTTTTGATCGTTTTGATCAAGTGTTATACAGCTACAGTAATAAAAATAGAATTGATATTTTCCGTTTATTGTTGTTTCTTTATGAATCCGTCTAACAAGCCAATTATGGGAAATATGAAACAGGAACATGTGAGTAGCTTACGTCCGTCGTAAATTCTCTCACAAAACAAACACAGTGTTAATTAGCAACGACTTCCGACGACTGGTTGTTGTACGTAACGAAAGCTTCGTTAGCTGTAATCATAACACCAAGTTGTTCAATTGGTATAAGGTAAATTAATGTCGAACGGTGTCGGTTGATCCAAATAATAAATAAAATGTTATTGTTAAGTTGTTTCGCCGAACTTGTTATAATTGTCGTGGTCCATCTGTCCACAGTGTCATTTTGATTGATTGATAGATTGATGGGGTTTTACGTCATTTTACGCCGTACTTCACCCATATGACGGCGTGCTAAACATAAGTGACACCGTCAATGTATGTAATATTTGAATTGGCAGAATTCTGAAAGCAGCTTCTCTCAGCTGGTATTTTTGTAATTACTGAGAGGGTTCGTTCCAATCAATGTATGTAACATTTTAGAAACTTTTATGAAAACATTGACACCAACCGCTGAATAAGATGTAGAGAAACTTCAGTAACGCAAATCCTATGAGAAGAAGAAGTCGAATAAAGATACTGTGTAAACGGTAATGTAGCTTACATCATCCAGTTAGACAAATTTGAAAGCATAAGGCTCAGTATACAAAGTTAACTTAGTCTTAAAAGGCCATAATCTCGAGAAGACAGCTCCTTCCGGTTTTTGCGAATTATATGAATCTTCCATCTAAATAAATATATAGTTTGTATGGACTCGGACCAGATACTATGTTAATGTGGTAATTAAGTTAGATTGGTACAAGTGACCCTAATTGCTATCAATTGTAGACAGACAGTACGTGTCATTTTTCCATTGTTAAACAAATTGGAACTCTGCCAAATACAGCCTTGGTCGATTGCCTTCAATTCTTAGATCACGTCTATAATGTCAGCTCGACGGCACCATTATAACTGGCTGATCAATAGCTGTTATCAGGAGAAACATCAATACAGTTGGAACAGTAATTCATCAAAAGCTGTATATATTGTCCTGGGACGAATTTCTGATATCACGTCCTGTTGAAGATTTCTAATCTTCTCTTAAGTACGACGTTACACAATAACCAAATAAATAAATACTTTCTACAGGCATCAGCCCAATTGCTGTCATTAAACTTGATATTTAGATGTGTTCAATATTAACGCTGCAAATGGTTATCTATTAACTCTATAACAGTTTTTTGCTTTATGTACATGTGGAATCTTTCTGACTGTATAATTATGCGTAATTGACGACAGAAACATCTGTGTAACATACAGTCATCACACAGTCTATCAGAGAGCGAACACAGATAATATTAACAGCCGCATTATATGACTGTTTACGTTCAGATACCACAACAATTACATCCCGTAGACTCTACTAAAGCAGGTGTAGATTTAATACCTTTACTGCCGCATATTATCGAAGCTGTTCAATTTTATGCGAGGCAAATATAGTGTATTATGACTGTTCACTCATTTTATGCAAGCTTGCATGAACATTTAATTGGGACAATATTCTGTTGTATCCCCCGGATACTGTTCCCAGGAGGTAAGCCGACAGCTGGTCTATCAATAAAATCTCGCCGCTGTTTAAGATTCTGACCACACATCGATATAATCGTTACATAACCCGCAATTTCAAACAAAACGTTCTGGAAGATTCTGTCATCAGTTTTTCACAACTACAGAAAACCAGACAACCTACTTCAGATACCACAAATGAAAAGTATCAAGTTCTGTCTAGGGTTGTATTGTCCTATTACAAAAGACTAACCTGCAAACAAATCACGAAGCCGTTTGTGGTGTCTCTTTGAGTTTCCGTTGTCGGCTTTTCATAACTGAAGAGCGAAAATAGAGACAAATACTTAAAAGAACAGAAAGCTTTTGATATTGTTGACTATGGACAAAAAGCCTGTTTTCAAGCGATAATAATAAAATTTATTCCAACTTTGAAAAGTTTTGTAAAGCTGAGTAATCGGCATTC
>JAVFBZ010003717.1:0-12455 GCA_032466195.1 Katharina tunicata
CGGTGGTATACTCCCAGTTAGACGGTGGTATACTCCCAGTTAGACGGTGGTATACTCCCAGTTAGACGGTGGTATACCCCCAGTTAGACGGTGGTATACCCCCAGTTAGACTGTGGTATACCCCCAGTTAGACTGTGGTATACCCCCAGTTAGACGGTGGTAGACTCCCAGTTAGACGGTGGTATACTCCCAGTTAGACGCAATATAAATTTCCCTCCAAACAAATAATAGGGCAAACACTTTCTCCTCCCTTGATTTTGATTTGAGTAAGTGTTCTTAAACCTCAATGCAAATAATTAACATATCACCTTTTTTACAACTGCTTTGAAGTCTGATTCAAAATTTTCCGTTAAATCTCAATTTTTGTAGTACATGGGACGCCTAATTCCATTTCTAGACATTCCTTTTAATGAACCCTTCGATTTTATTTAATAAACAAAAGCGGCATAATTATGTGAAAGGTAGAGGCTTCTGTGCCCTGGTGATTTCTGAGCTAAGGGGCATCAGGAAGTGAATTTGTTGTGCTATCATGTGGGCGATATTTGTTGCCATCGTCGTTTAGGGTGGATTTCTTTACAAAACCGGATGGTACTCGGTCATATCATTATGAGTGAAATAACCATAAGTACAGCGTAAAACCACAATCACACAAATCATATCCTGATAATTGGTAAAAATTATATCCGAGCCGGTTTATGTTTTCAATAATAGTAAAGCATGACCATATTCTTTTTGCACAATGTTCAGAAACCTGTATCTGTATTTTTTGCCAGTTATAAAATTAACATGTTCAGAGCAAAATACTGTATTTAACCAAGATATATTCAATAATCATTATCAGGAGAATATTGTGTGTGGTAGAATAGGAGCTAGTTTTTATTGATACCTAATATTAATACATTGACATTCCCTTATTTCCTATTTTCCCCATTCTAAGGGTTACAGTTCACCACTAGTTGGTAGGCATGTTTTTCGCTTAAATTACACTCTTGCCTTGATGTACTTTTGCTGATAACAATGGGAGGAACATTTCTGTTGAAGAGAAAACTGTTGTTATAAGGAGTCACATCTGGACTTCGCCAACCAGCCAGAGGAGGGACAAAAATAGCAGTCTACATGAGAACTGGACTGATTAGTCTGATTTATGGCCAGTATTGGGTGACTGCTATAAATGCTTTAATAATTTCAGTTCAAATTTTAAACTCCCCTGACTATATATATATATTTGTTACATATTTATCTTCACAATTTACATATTACATGTATTACCTTTTCTCGAGATGCGCCTTTAGGTTATCCAGAACAACTCGAGATTCAGGTCTATCTAGATACTTGTCTCTGAGAATTGATCTAGTACATAGATAATTTATCGACTTTAATTAGTCGATATCCCTGTGCCAGTGTGATTACTCTTGATAAAAAAATATATTTGACAAGCCAGGTGCATCTTATTCAAAGATGTATTATTGACTTTAAAGCTTTATTAAAGCCTTTGGTCTCTTGGGTTTTACAGGTTACATTACAGTCTCTGAGTAATTACAACAAATTATCAGCTTATAAATAATTTGGTAGTTTACCATGATTTGAATAATTTTGTATTTATAAACCAGGTTAGTGTAGGATACCTGTTTCAAATTAAGATATTAGCCTTTAAATTGTACCATGTTCATGTGTACAGTAAGTAACAAATGTGTCCACTAATCACCAGACAGTTTCATATCCTTTCTAAGTTCCCAGTTTTATTACTGAAGTTGTCCATAAATCAATTTTAATTACTCTGATATGACTTGTGAAATCAGCTGTCTCTGATGCCTTTCACTTGACTCTCTTAACAGTCTGCTGTTAACCACACCACAATAACTTTATTATATGCCTTTAATAGCTACTTGCAGATGTTTAATGTTGGTGTCCCCCAGATTAGAAATGTGTAGGAGTACTTGTTCTGTCTTTTATTTAGAGGAACAGCAACAACATTAGAAACTCATGGAGCCATGTGAGGAGTTTTTTTTATGGGTTAAATATGTTACCTTATTATTTCCTATTCAGTGTATCAATGTGTCAGTATTTTATTTAGAGGTTAATGTGTGTTAACAAGCAGGAAGATGGGGTGGTTGTGTGGGAGCCTCCCTTGCTGTGTATATGTTCTCAGGGCCTGATCCAGGCCGATTTTGAGCCCTTTAATGGTCTTAATATGAAAATATGTGAAAGTAAATATGATAATGTATCAAAAAGACAGTCGTATTTATACAATATATATAAAGTTAAGATGATCAATCAAAGAATACATAACAGAACAATAGAATAAGTGTAATTTGGCCATGTTTAACCCCTTCCGCTCACAAAAGTGCCGAATAATTCATCCTGTGATGGGTGACCAAACTATCCCCTGGTTGTGGTGTCCTGTTTTTGTGTATTGGGGTGTACTCTCTGTTGCCAGTGTCGTCAAGTGTGGATTCCTCCACAAATTCGGCCCGCCAGTTAAAGATCCGAAAGGTTGTTTAGAAGCCACAGTTACACGGACAACAATTAGTGTGCTTGAGTTGGATCCTATACGAGTTGGATTTAGTTTTGTGTTTTAACTGATAAAACAAGGTAAACTAAACTGATCCTTATTCAAATAGTTCGCCTTGATTGACCCAATAAACTGGAAAGGTACAAGTATAAGTGAAGCACTTCACCACCAGTTGATGCTGGCTGTTTATGTGTTCCTTTGTGCAGTCAGTGGCTGGAGGTAGCTGGCAGTTTGCCTGGGACACTTGCCTATGAGGCCTTCAATAGTGCAGTGTAATAGCAAACTGCC
Source organism: Katharina tunicata (assembly GCA_032466195.1). NCBI lineage: Eukaryota > Metazoa > Mollusca > Polyplacophora > Chitonida > Mopaliidae > Katharina > Katharina tunicata. The sequence goes on from JAVFBZ010003717.1 coordinate 2,801, forward strand.
ATTAATCGGCTTAAAACGGGCTAAATTAAGTTGTGCAAATTCCTAGAGAGCCATTGATTGGCTAAAATGAGCTAAATTTGAACTAAAATAAGCCCTCATATTGCATTAATTAAATAATAGACAAATATTGGGAAATAAAGTTGTCTGGAGAAAAAAAAAAAAGAAATTATTTTGTTGAATTTTTAAGTAGAGCTAACAATGATGAAAGGTAGAAAACTGTTTGTTTTTTTGTTGCAAATTTTGCGCACCAAAAGGAGGCCTGTAAAATATTTTGTTAAAGAAATTATAATAGTAAGATAAATAATTTTTGTCATTAAAAAAAAAAAAACTATCATTGTTCATGTTGTGTTCAGTGCTTAAGATGTGTACTCCCCTTCCAACTCATTAGGTGTCGGGTAAATCTACTTATCAGTGACGTCAAACCACTATTTTAACTCCCTGGCTGACGGGTACTCAAAAAGAATTACAATGTATTAATATTGCTGATTTCTGGCGAAACGACTGATTTCATTATGGACATGGAGGGTAACCTGAATCCTACAAGAATAGTCTCAAATTTTCGGGGACTAGCTGCAAAAATGGATTTAATAAATGAAAAAGCTCTAGTTCACAAAAGAGTGAACAATTTTATTGATGTTGCAAATAAACTCTAAGGATATATATATGTAACTGTTCTATACCCAATGTAAATGATGGATTTGGTACAGTATATAGTGATTTGAAAATACATGTAACACAAACATAATGTTAATCCACAAACAAAGATGCAGGATTTTTTTGTGACTTATCTTTTGAAAGACAAGGTATATTTTTCAGTTACATGTTAAGTTTGTGTTGTATTGATGTATAATTAGATAGATTTAAACGGGGTACTTGTACAGTCTATGACTCTACAGTGTGCAGTTCATAGTTACTACCCTAAATGCTCAACAAATTCGACCCCCTGTTCAACTTATAAAACTATATTTTATGCAAAGGGTAAGAAGTGTAGACATGCAATTTTGAAATTTTGATGAAGTTCAGATTTTAAATTACCAGAAAATGTAAGTTTTAGTTCCAAATTCACACTTGAACATTCAATAAATTACTTAAAGTGTGTGCCCTTAGAGGTCGAATTTGTTGAGGATTTAGGGTAGTTAGCTATAAAATTTGTGTTTGGGTGGTGAGCAACTCAGTAACAACACAGCCTTGGTAAAATACAGTTCACAAATTCTAGCGGTTTGATTTGTGAGGCAGTGGGGGTGGGGGGGGTGGTAAGATAGATTTAACTGGGTTTATTAATGGGAGTCCAATACTGTACACATAACTTGTAATGGGAGGTAATGAGAATTACTTTCAAAATACAAAGAATATAAAAATGATAATTGTTATGTTGAGCATTACAAGTGAAATATTAAACCAGGCTGAGAAGAATGATATAAAAATAGCCCTTTATTGAATCTGCTATCTCTTATTTCACATGATCAAGCCAGTAGAGCAAAGTACGTCTCCTACAGAAGATTTACCTGAATGCATGGTGATTCATTATTTAAGCTTATTTTAAAAATGTCCTTAAGAAAAAAATTTGGAGTCTTCATTGGAAATAACGCTACAAAATACCAAACTAAAACATCAATTAAATATTGTGTTTAACAGACTGAAGGACAATCAATTTAATATTGTGTTTAACAGACTGAAGGACAATCAATGTAATATTGTGTTTAACAGACTGAAGGACAACCAATTTAATAGTGTGTTTAACAGACTGAAGGACAATCAATTTAATAGTGTGTTTAACAGACTGAAGGACAATCAATGTAATAGTGTGTTTAACAGACTGAAGGACAATCCATGTAATGTGTTTAACAGACTGAAGGACAATCAATTTAATAGTGTTTAACAGACTGAAGGACAATCAATGTAATATTATGTTTAACCGACTGAAGGACAATCAATGTAATATTGTGTTTAACAGACTGAAGGACAATCCATGTAATGTGTTTAACAGACTGAAGGACAATCAATTTAATAGTGTTTAATAGGCTGAAGGACAATCAATTTAATATTGTGTTTAATAGGCTGAAGGACAATCAATCTAATATTGTGTTAAATGTGGACTGTCTCTATACCCCTCCGCCATGAAACATAGCAACATTTTCTTTCTCTATATTTATAGAAAAATATATAAAATACTGACTGGAAGAGTACATGTATTGTGGATTAGTTTGTCTTCCAATTGATCAGAGTTCACAACCCCAATCCCAGAGGGCGTGACTCACATAGCTTATCCTCCCAGACTTGGTTACAGGATTATATCCTCTTAGCTCCCGCCCTTCACGCCTAAATGTACTTGTAAAGTCGTCAGCTTTTCTCCGTAATGGATGATCAAGTGCACAGGATTGCCACCAGAAATAGAACTTCCTAATGTTTTTTATAGGTTGGATGATTAAAAGCTTGTAATGTGAACTTCTATTAAGAAATGTAATGTGTGAATAATGGAATGTTACATATATTTCTAAAGTTTGAAGGATTTCAAAATTATATAGGTGGCTTTTTATGTTAAAAATGTGTTTAATTGCGAGAATTAATTTTATATAAAAGTCAATGGGTACAGCTCTTTTGGAATATTTTACTAACTGGTTTTAGTTCAGAAAATTTTGAAAGCGGACACGCTATCAAGAATCGACCCAACGTAAGTAACATTTGCCAGCGACATAATCAGCAGTCTAGCTAACTTGAGGGGGGCGATAGCAGTCATATTCATATTATAGACCATAGCAAGGTGTTAATAAAACTGCCGTAACATTTTTGGTAGATTTGGTAATTTTCCACTGAAAGACACTTGCATTGAAATACCAAGGTAAAATGTATGGTGGATTTTTTTTGTTACATATCCTGTAGTGATCATTTCACCAGAGAAACTGTATATTATGGTGATGTGCATTGTATTTAGCTTTATTCTGTACATTTGTAAGGTTTCCTTTTCACCAGGATTAAAATTTTATAATTTCTTTCTACAAAAACTAAATAAATAAAACATTGCCTAGAAAGTGCACCATACATTTTACCGTGGTATTTCAATTCAAGTGTCTTTCCAAGGAAACGACAAATTGTACAAAAAATGTAACGTCAGTTTTATTAACACCTTGCTATGGTCTATAATAATTTGAGTGATTTTTTTTTTTGGTTTTCTTACCCTTTAAAAGTAGTGTAAAGACATTTTTACATTTGTACCGAACTGATGCTCTTAGTGTTTAGGAATCCTTATGAAATCACCAGATTTGTATTTCAGCCATGCACAAAAAATGTGGACGATGGATAAATGAAACCTTCTGCCTTGTATAAAAAGTATTTCATTACCATCTTCAGCTAATTCCAGGTATTTAGCAGGCTTCGGTGATGTAATTTGCAGAAGATCAGAGTAATGAATCATCTCCTACTCCTTATCCACAAAGCAGCCATCTGCTTCAGTGGAAATTGGGGCGGCTTTAAGGAAAACAAACCCTATAAGTTCCTTACAAAATCTTAATAACATAAATTTTATTCTCGTTCTTGAGTTAGCATTTCTTTTTAGCAAGCTTTGCCAATGAGAAGAGAAAAAAGTTTAAATTATGCCATTCTCTTTAGTTTTAAACCACACCTTTCTGCAAGCAACCTTTATGAGAACATTTTTAGAAATTCCTTCTACAAGAAAGAATTAGCATTCGTTTAGACTTTTTTTTATTTTATTTTGTCAAATGATTCAAAAGTTTTTTTGGATGTTTCTACATGTTTCTGATGGAGAAAAAACCAAACCATTTTAACAGTTCAGTTTCTAGTCACTGTATGCAACGTTGAAAAAATCCACTGGATTTACACAATACTAACTTGAGGAAATCACTTTGAATTTTTGGATAGTTTTACGGAAATAAAGGTGAATCAGTTAATTTGAAGAAAAAAAGTGTTTTTGGCTTCTGCCGAGCTTTTGCAGATAGCATTTCTAAATTGAAAGAATCCTGTATTGGTGCAACACTTAACTACATGATGAACCGGAAGGGTTTTAAACATGGTTTCATAAATGTTCAACTGGCAAATCCTAGATTCTTTTAATATTATTTTTATATGTTTGACCACCATTTTCTATCTTGGAGATGTTGGAATGTAGTTCAGCCACTGGCCTATTTCTGGGCTTCAGTTATTTACATTAGATGCTGAACCATACATTTCCATGTATTATATGTAATGGTATAGTGTTCAGGACACATGTGTTGATAATTCCACATTAACCTAAATTAATGGCATATTGTGTGGGCCTTTTGGAAGATAAAGTGTATCTTGTGTTTCCGATACTTTACATAAATGTAGAAAAGCTGAACTGGAACTGTACTGGCTGGCCTAATGTAATGTGTTATTCTGATTGGATTCCATTTTGTCTTCTTAAATGAATTGTGGTCTTTGGATTCTGCCTGATGACTATCTTTTTTCCCCCCTGATTTGGGGCTTTTTGTTGTGAGTAAACTATTAAGTTACATATACCATAGGATTGAGAGGTGTTTTCTCTCATTACTCAAACATTAAGACACTGCTCTGAGAACCCTATATTACAACAACAAAACTTATCACATAGTTTGCAAAATGATTTAATGCACGTGTTGCGTATAAAATTTATTGTTCCTCTTAACATATTTCAATTACGAAACTAAGCAATTTATTGCCAATAGTGTCCATAACCAGTGTGGGTTTTGTTTATCTTGACATTGTGGATTAATATATTTCAACTACCAAATTAAGAAAATCATAATAGGAAGTCATTAACAGCAATATCCATTACAAGTATGGGTTTTGTTCATACTAATACAAGGAGCGCTGTGGCGTAGTTGAGATAGCTTAATGCTCATAACGGATCAGCTATTTTGAATCGCTAAACCTGTTACGTAAATTAAATTGGTCCAATGGTTTGGAAACTGAATCGATATCAACTGAGATAAGGTAGCATTATTAAATTTAAATGCGGCATTATTATTTCTGTAAACCTGCACAATACTTATTTGTTTGATTGGGGTTTTACACCGTACTTAAACCATTTCATTCATATGTAGGCCAGACCAATACAATCCAGACACCACAACAAGTCAACTTCCCAATGCCCCTTAGCTCTAAGAGCACCAAGGCACAGGAAGGTCCCGCTAACCACACGCCCTTATCAGTTCCTTCTCACAGTATAAGGTACAAATGTTAATCTACAATGTAGTATGTGAAGCCAGAATTGTAGAGTGGGTTAATACTCAATAAGGCATAGCTATGGGTCACCTTAATTTTCGCTCAGTTATTCTCTGTAACAGAATGAAAATGGCTAAAGGGCATCTTCCGACCGAAATGCCAAGACCAGATGCTTTCTTATTACTCGACCTTGAGTAGGTTTTCTTACACTTAACACTTACACTGAAAAGTTGCCTGCAGCCAAAATCACACGATCAAGAGTAATAAAAATAATAATTGTAATTTTCCCGAACAATATAGTTAGGAACGTTGTGCTCTAAAGACGGCACATGGCCGGTCGCCATAAGTGAGAGTTTTGAAGGAGAAACTGAAGAGGCTTGATGTCCGTGGTTGATTCGATTTTGATTCTTTCTCAGAAAGCAGCCCAGAGAGACTCTAACCTAATGTCAATAAAACCACCTGCTGATGAACAAAACCTATTTATTGAAAGCCGATAACTGAGAAACCGTGAAGCCCGGTGGTTTTATTTGTTTGATTTACACCCTGCTTCCCGGCTTTTCATTTCGCCTGCTGCTAAAACTGATTAAGATAAGAGAAATTAAAAATTTATGTACGTACCCCAGTTCCACTGGTTCCACTGTATGGAATCATTGTCAAAAAATGTAATCCTTATAGATAATAACAAAGAGGCTTCTTGGCACAGCGAAAAACACTTCTGTTATCACAACTCCTTCACTTTTGTACATGATACCTAGCATGCTTGTGTATACATGTTGATTATATGTGTAAAACATCCACACGCCCTATGTTTCCCCATTTGACTAGAATTAAATTACTATAGCCATGGCCCAGCACGGTAGCTGTCCACAATGAAGATTTACATTAATCACAAATATTCTCGGACACCCCTTTCAGGAATGTACAGGGAGAGCAGGTCAACGTTTTCTCTACGCCATGTACTTCCAGTCAGATATTTGAATCAACAGATAATGGGCTTTAAATATTCTGGCATGGCTGGTAGCTCGTAGAATATGGGTTGACTGTATGACAGCAGTGACGCCTGCCGGTCCGTCCTCCCATTTACTCCATGTAGCAGCTTGCTTTGCTGACTTAATTATATATAACGTCTAAATAGTGGACTGAGGAAACAATACTGTGATCCTAAGTCTCCTCACAAGCACTCTCCGTGTCCATTGATTATAAGCGAGTCGAGACAAATCATTATTTCTCTGTGAAAACAATTGACAGCAGGTATAGAGGTTGAATGACCGTCCCTTTCTATCTGGGCTAGACTTATTCCTCCTGTCTTGGGTAACATTACACCTCCCTCTATCGTATAATCAGGATCAGATAGTCCAGCCATATGGTTACTCCACTCTGATATCAAATACGTAGATATTCCACAAAACTACATATTACCTATTTTAGCTATATATCAGCCAGACGAAGGCATAAACCTTTGAGTCTAGGCTTTTCTTGGACTGAATTTGATAAAAAGCTCTGTTAGCATTGTCCTCAACTCCACACTATAACAGAATTAGTGTGACAGACGGCATGAATGAACAGTTGTCTGGGGCATAAAAACCCATCCCAGTCAATATGAATGTTAGAGAGAGTTGTCTAGTTATTCCAACATCCTGCGACTGGCCTGGCCTGGCCGAATACTTCTGGCTGTAATCGGTCTCCAAGTAGCACTGAGGCTCTCCGCACCGTTACATAAGACACAAGGGAAGACACCAAGGTTCAATGCCCAGCTATAGAACCAACGGCCTTAGCCTTTTTCCATATACCATTTTTAAGCACAGCCAATTTTCCACACTCAAACACTGCTGATTGAAAGCCTGGCAAACACTACCCTTTTTGGCAAGTAGACTGGAAACTGTTTCCAGCTGTATAGGTAGTGTACTGTCAAGAAAGTTTAAAAGATGGACTGGTGAAATCAATAATTTTATTGTGCTCCTAGATATAGGGTGGATAAATGAGAAGCTGAGGCAGTTTACAAAAAGGCCTCCGGCAGCAAAAAACATGACATTATGGCTTGTAGTAATCTGTGAAAATTGTATCCTACATTTTCAATTTCATTTTTTATTGTTCTTCACTTTTTTAATTTGTGCGGCAATGTATTTCTTTTAAGCATTGTCTCATTAACATTATTCTGGCATTGAATTGATATTAATTACATTCAGGTTAATACTCTTCTAAGGATTTAGACTTACTTAACCCGAACATTGTGAAGACTTTCTTTGATTTGAATTTGAGGAAATTGCAACAGCTGCATTAACTTGGTCACTTGGTTTTGGAGGAAATGACCACTTGATTGGGCCTGTAATCAGGAATAGAATACGAGTTTGAGGATTTCTTTGGACATGACCACTGGGATGATAAGAGATATTCTTCAGTCACCCCTAGCTTATGTACGCTAATATTAAATACCCTACTTTCTGCCCCCCAATTTGACCTGGATTGTCCAGCAGAGAAATATCTTTCATTGGTATACTTTCCACATACTGTAAAATTCAAATGATCTAATAAATCAGAGAGAAAATTAGACATTAAGATTATCTGATAATCATGGCAGAGGGCTTTCCTCATTTCTGTTTCCACACTGGTTTATTAGGTAGTTTACCGTGTCTTGAGAAGGGACTGTTTTCAGAAGCCTATAGATGCGAGGCTGTTAGAGTTAATAGGGAGCGCTGTGATCAATTGCATTGTCTACTGAAGATACATGGAAATCCCAGAGGAGTTTGGTTCAATCTCGATCTTGTTTCTCAACAATTTATCCTCATACTTCCCCAGTAAACACCTACAAACACACAGTCCTGCGCCATTGTTTATTTCTACACAGCATCTCCTATATTCACCCTTCAAAAAGCAGTGTTATCACTTGAGCGAAGCAACTTCAGAATGGCAGTCCTGTTTAGTCTCAATATCAACAGCATATCATTCAGTGAGCCATCTACTTTACTCTACAAGATTTACTTACATTTAAAAATTTACCTTCAATTACCACTGATTGGTCAGGCAGTCTGCTCTAATCAGTTGTAATTGTAAATTAAAATTGAAATGTTACATTAATCTTGTTTGTTCTTGTTGAAGTGGCATTTAGAAGCTGGGTACATCACAAAAAACATGACGACTAAGATGGATTTTCAGAAGTATAATGAAGTATAACTGCAATATACCCAGAAGTTAAAAATCCATCTTTGTTTGTTTTAGTTTATTGAAGACAAAGAAAACGATTCAAGGAATCAATCATTTTAATGCAAATGAAGCCTTGACCACAATTATTCAAGTTGTCCCTCACAGAACTAAGCAACACAAAATTCCTCAGAACTCCCTACTTTCCAACAATAAATTACAAAAAAGTTTTTTTTCCTTTTCTAGAAACCACTATAGACAGGCCCTAGATAAGTTTAAAACATAAAAGGGTTTTGGTTGATGTGGACAAGTCTATAGCAATGCCTATCTCTGATTATACCAAAGAACAGAGAAGATGTATCAATGAACTTAGTTATTCCACAGTTCCTGACTTTTTCTCGCATCTCGCTTGCAAACATTGAATTAAGGTTAAAGAGAGTTGGCCTAATCCTGCCTCAGACTGCCAGGCAATGTTGTAAAGAAATCAATATTAACCGGCTTATTGGTTCACTTGTGTTTGTTGCCTATTTTAGTCGGTGACCATTTGATGTTAATGGATCAGCGACACCTTTACGCTACACTGACGTTTACCGGATAGCTGGAGATGAGTTTTTCTTCCACATACAATGTCAAGCTAATTTTGCTACGGCACACATCAATTAAGGCCTGAAATATAATATGACACAAAGTTCCCCTGGAAAACAATTCTAATGGTCTGAATGAGCCTTATAAGGAATCATAGACGCTTGTAGAATAGACAATAAATATCTTGGTTAGAGTCTGAGTTGTATAATGGTAGATAAATAAAAAATATCAGCTAATAAACGCGCCCTAAACCTTTTTGTGCAACGAAACTGCCAGTATGATCCGTCTATGGGAATTATTTATTATGATAAAAGTTATTCCTTTGAAAGTCTGATTTGTCTTAAGGAATTGTACATTATGATATGAAAGGATCCCTGTGACCATCTGATTTGTCTTTAGGAATTGTACATTGTGATATGAAAGGATCCCTGTGACCATCTGATTTGTCTTTAGGAATTGTACATTATACATTATGATATAAATCCATCCCTGTGACAACATGATTTGACAAATATTCAATATGATAAAAACGAATCCCTGTTAGTCTGTGACCATCTGATCTGTCTTTCGGAATATATATATATATATATATTTTATATATATATATATATGAACTCGTCTACAGAGGAACTGAATATTTATTCACTTAAAAATTATACTTGATTAAAAAAAGTCATAAAAAAAAGCGTTTAAAATTTTATTAAATCTAGATAAATTTCAACTCTACTTGTTTGAATCAACATGATGCATTTAT
>JAVFBZ010003727.1:0-11229 GCA_032466195.1 Katharina tunicata
TACCCCTTAGCTGTGAGACCACCAGGGCACAGGAAGCTCCTGATACCCCTTAGCTGTGAGACCACCAGGGCACAGGACGCTCCTGCTGCATCCAGTAGTCAAGCACCAAGACAAAGAAATAACACAAAATCATCAGTTATCAACTGTACATATTTCATTTATCATGAATACACATGGATGCCATCCGGAGGCCGATATGAGCTTGTCGGGCCTATATCCCACACATACACTGGGGATAGGGAAGGGCTCAAACCAGACACTATTTACAAAATATAGACATTTAAACATACTCCTTATAGAATTCATATGCAATTAAGATTCAAGGATGAACACTTTAACATTATACTCTCACATCCATCATGTAATATCATATCACCAACAGAATAATGATATGTCAACAGAAAATTAAATTTACAATATTTCCATAGAAGTCTTTGTGAAGTCATGACTACTAAATCAATCATTAATAATTATAACAATAATAGAAAAATAAATAAAAAGGCAAATGTTAAAAATAAACAAAGATGGTACACAATTATGAAAATGATCAAAATTAACCCACTTTTGCATACAATGACAAGAGTTGCTTTTGTAACAATTCTATATATCACTTTTGACCAGACTCGGACAAAACGCAACATTATGGACCATGGTAAAAGACTGCAAACACAATGAATGATATACATTTAAACTGCGCACAACAATATTCAAATGTGATTTAATATAGAAAAGTCTAAAACTCCACAGGCTTTCTGTTTTCTTTTTGAGGAAAATAACAAAAAAAAAAAAAAAAGGAATCTTGTCAATCTTCAACCAACAAATGACATTCAGACTGTTGGGGTGTTAGTCATGTAACATGGTTAATGCTCTCATACTTCACAGAAACTAAACAAAATAATCATTCTGGGTGCCAGCAGTTCATTTAGGCAAAACTAATCTTCCAATTATATACTGAATATTACATTAAATACCTGCATGTGACGGCAAGCTTTATTGCCACAAATAAAAGCTACTTGATTTTGCAACTGTTATAAACTCAATTAAAAAAAAAAAAAAAACCTGATAGGTCATGTTAATTCTCCACGGACTAATTTTAGATTATTATACTTGTTAATTATATTCACAAATATTTTTCAGCAGTGTGCTAACAATTGTCTTTGGTAAAATTTTGTTGAAACCAATTGTTTTCTAAAATGTGCTTCGTAATGCATATATACAGGGGTCTGCTGCTCGATTGACCACCAAAATACTAAATGGCCAAAAATTGACTACTACAAATTTTGAGGTAAATGATCGATTTAAGACAAAAAGGCTTAGTACTGAACTTGCGCTTTTTCCAGGTCATACTAAAATAAGCTTGTACCTTTCTCTAGGTTGAGAAGACTCGAGGAAGGAGAATGATAAGATTCTTTATTTTAGAATGCTTCAAGGTGTTTCAAACCAAAATTAGGAGCTAGATGCAGAGTTCTGTACGGTTATTTGACTACTATTATTCTATATATAACGATTCACAGCAGTACAAAAGATCACCTTCGTGCAAGATATAGAAGCATTATAGAATGTATTGTTTCTTTATGTTTGCTGTCAAATTACCATTATTCATCGGATTCCCACATATTATTTTATTGTCTTCTCTTAGAATACAAAGCTTCAAAAGTTATACTTTTATGGTTGACCTGGGTGCCAGCAGTTCATTTAGGCAAATGTAATCTTCCAATTATATACCGAATATTACATTAAATAACTGCATGTGACGGTGTTTCAAGCAAAGATTACAAGGTAGATGCAGAGTTCTGTATGGTTTTTTGACTACTAATTGGCTGAATATAACAATTTACAGCAGTACTAGATTCAAACAGTGTCACTATAAATCACCTTCGTGCAAGTTGTAGAAGCATTATAAAATGTATGTTTCTTTAGGTTTGCTGTCAAATTACCATTATTTATCGGATTCCCATATACTATTTTAATGTCTTCTCTTAAAAATACAAAGCTTCAAAAGTAATATCTTTAAGGTTAAAAATTAAGGTTATATAGAGTATTTAAATATTGACCATTACTTTTTTTTTTCTGTTCTTTCATAATTAAGTGATTTCCATTACTGTTTGGTAGAATTTAACACTCAGAAGCATTTTATGCATTAACAATGACTAGCTCGCTCTTTGGTAACATTTAAAGAGTAATTTTGTTTGTCATCTAGAGAAGCAATTGTAAAGGTTATAAATAATTTTTAATAACGGTTTTGACATTGTTTCTGCAGGGCAAGTCTTAACACTTCAAGCATACTATTCTGATTAGAACTGAAAAACAGAAGAGATCGAATGATGATGATGATCCTTAACAATAAGAGAGACGGTAAGAGCAAGTAATGTGCATTTCAGGGTTCTTATTTATCAATCAGGGCCACCATCCATAACAAATCAGCTTCCTGATGCCCCTTAACTCACAAATCACCAGGGCACAGGGGGATCCCAACCCACCCACCCACCCACAGCTATGATAGACTATTGGTTCTCTAATAAAGTAAAAGTAGCCTGTTAAATTATTGACCAAATAATCAAAATCACTGGAGACAATCATTAAGTTGTACTTCTAGATCCGGACTGAAGTTCAGATTGAGAAACAATATATCTTGAAATGATTGATTGGTGTTTATCGCAAGGGGTATTTCAGCTTAATGACGGTAGTGTATAGCTACGATGGGCAGCAAAAGCTTGTAATGAAACAAGAAATATTTCAAAACAAAAAGGCTTCAAAGGCCACATTGTTTCTTCATGATTTCAAAATTTAAAGGAATTTAAAAATGTTCTGACTATTCAAGATGAAATGGTAACACAATTACACATAGTTAAATATCTATCACGCCACTCTGCAGCTTACTTTCACGACGTCAAAAACGATAAAAACAATGACAAAAATTAATTGATAATGAATGCTGATTTACGAAATTACACATATTGGGGAGAGCAAGAATAATACACACACACACATTTACATATGCACTGGATTTGCTTGTAAAATACCTACACGTATAAAACATCACACATCACCGGTTTAGTATAATCACTTATACATTGATTTGGAAGAAATGATCTAATGAAGTCAGAGAAATAAGAAAACAGAACTTGATTTGAAAAGCTTGCAATTGCAGTAGAGCACAATTTTTTTTATGGATCATTCATTTTAAATTAAATTTTATAAAAAAAGTTTTATCTTACAATGGCATCACATCAAAGTCCTACGTGATCAGATTTTTGGACATTGTTGAAAAAAACATTCCTTGTTTTTCTTCAGCATTTCTTATTGAGTTTACTAAAGAAGATTCAAAGAGATAAGAAAGATGGAGCAATTGATAAAACACAGGATTAAAACAAAAAATTAATAAAACTATAAAAAAAACCTAACTAATTTAGAAATGCTACAAAGCATTTGATTGTCCGCTCTGGGCGAATGGATTATCTTTTAACTGTTGGCTCAACAAAAGAAAATTTACAAAATTATTTTCAGCAGGAAAGTGTATTTTTCTGCAGCAGTATAAATAAAACAAATAAAATAAAAAAAGGAATAAAAACTATAAATGTTTCAAAGTAGGATTATTTTTCATGTGGCGCTAGATCTCTGTTAAGAATATTGAAATATATTTTGTGTCATTTCGCATGAAGGCCGGATGGCTGACTGGACCAGCCTGGGTCTCAGCCTTTAAAATTTTCAAAAGTGTTATCCAAAAATGCCCAAAATACTATTAAATGATATTGCCTAAAAACAGGGAGACCTCGTTCTACAGCACAGGCCTGGAAACGCTTGCCTAAAATGCCAGTGAGGAGAGTGAGGTCTTGCTCACCTGAAGAGATGAATTTTTAAAGCTAATAAAAGCCGTCATGATTAGTCTTACTCTAGTCCATTTATGGGCAAAGATCAAAGTCTGATCATTGTGTTTATGTTACACTTGGTAGTAATAAAGCCAACAAGAAAAATCAGAACTTTTCCCTATTTTGAAGAAACTGTTATAAAAAACACCAGAGAGAATGAGAAACAGATGTTGATGTATTAGTCTGGTTGACCCCCATTAGGCTGATATGACAAGGCTCATGACGAATAATGCAATATAGTTTATAAAGATCTTTGATAAATATGATACATTGTATACCTCGTGGAAGGAATACCAAGGTCTTGATTCTAAGTGAATGACCAGACAGGCAGACAAATGATAAATATGCATACCAACACACACACACACACAAATTTGAAGGAAAAAAAAAGAAGAATAATAAACAGATCAACAATTTCTATAATCCATTTTGTAGGACATGGACCAACAAATAAGAAATAAAAAAAAATTATGCATTGTTAAGTTGTCAGTTTCAAATATACAAATATTCATTAAACCATTATGAGGATAACTATCTAAATGATACAAGTGGACATGTGAACAATAGAATTAACTGATTGAAAATGGCATTAAGCAAGTTTGGTCTTTCCTGAAAAACTGAACTAATGTCTGACAAAAGCTGAGCTTTTTCTACAATTCATATTTTCAGTTTGATATCTTGTTTAAACAGCATTTAGAAACTGGGCACATATCAAAAACATGACTAAGATGGATTTTAAACTTCTGGGTATATATCCTCCTCCATGTTTCCAGAAAACACCCCAGAACCAATCATATGACCTATAACATGTTATAAATACACTATGTCACAGGGAATTTGATTGGTTGCTGATGTTCAGTAGAGCACTGAATTTAGCAAGGCCATAGATACACATATTAAAAATAATTAAGATTCTAAGATTCTAAGTTCAAACTTTCAGTGTGCCTTGATTCAAGCAAAATTTTGACTGTTCAGTTTAACCTTTTGTCATTTTTGACACCAAATTATGAGATGGAACAATAATTTAATTATAAGTACTCAGCTAAAATCAGAATAAACTTTGATGCCAGCCTATTTATATAATATGTGGATATAATCGTATAAAACAAATCTAGAGCCACCAGTCTTGAAACATGACCTGCTTGTGCCATTAACAATCAGTCAAAATCAGGTAACAATAAGAAAGCTCTATAATTATATAATAAAGATTTGAAAAGCAAGAATTTGTCTGATTTTCATGCAATAATATAAACAAACAATTTTCTTACAGATTAAAAATCTAAATTTTGCATTTTTAAAACATGAAATGAGTTGGAGTTATCCTTCCTTGAATGACCGTTAGGAACTCTTTTGTATAGAAAAATCTTTGGCTTTGCAGTTATCCCCCTTTATTCCAGCAAGCACATGTTAATAACAATATACATGCAAATGAAGTTATATTTACATGGTAAAAACTAGTAAGCCTCACCAGGTTTCACATTTTTGTCTCAAATTAATCTCAACTAAACTTAATCCTGTGTAAAATACGAATCTATTTCATGATAACATTTAGTAGATTTGAATTATTTACTTTTTGTGTGAACTTTTTAGTTTATTTAACACTATCATGAAACTAGATTCTGCACTTTTCTAATCAGCAGCGTTGAAAGGTTTGAAATTAACAGACCTCATATTCCAAAAGGTTTATTAGGCTATTTTTTGAAGCTGACATTGCCAGTTAATTTTATTTGTTTCATGTTTAAACTGCTGTATGTATTTTGAGGCCTGCAAAAGAAAATTGGCGGTAGACTTTTTCAAATTTGATTATAGCTCACTGGACTAGTTTTTTTACTTATCAATAAATTTTAGCCAGTGCCAAAGTAATGATTTTATGAAAACTGATCGTAGTATTATTTTTAGAAGAATCTATTGTGGTTTAGCCGTTAACTCCACACAATGTTCTGCATATTTGATTTTTTGCTGTTGGGATTTTTTTATAATGGCCTCTTTTTTAGGAAGCACTTTAATTTTGCATGGCTGGAATGAGAGAAAACCTGTCACAGAAGCTGAAATGACTAGCTATGGATCAATCTGAGCTGCTACCATAAGCATACATTGTACATTAAAAACCAGACATGCACTGTACAATACAACTATACTATACTGATTTTATGATATTATAGGTGTGGTTTGCCACCCATGTACAAACATCTACATAAAAAGCTGAATTATTAAAACAGCATAGCAAACAATAATTGGGGCGTTCCCAGTGTTGTTGACCTTGCCTTTTATTATCCTATACACTATACATCATCAGTATTAATTAATAATCCGTACATATACACATGTACACAAATTTTAAATAACAAGCAAGTTGATTTTTTTGTCAATGATAATTTACACCCCAAACTTTTCTCAAAAAAGTTTCACAAAGTTTGAGATGTGTTGGAATTACATCTCCCTTTGTTGAGTCTTTTGGGAAGGAATAATGAATAAAAATCCGTATTTTTCAAAATGCTTAGCACACACCTTTGCTTTTTGAACTCTGAAGCAAACACTTTTTTCTTTTCCACATAACAAGTTTTCATAAAAGCCTTCAAAAGGCAAACCCACTGCAATCATGTAAGGCCTTCTGTACCTCGAACAAAAGAGATTTCAGACCATGGGAGTGAACTCCATTCAGTACAACACTTCACTTTCTAATCATACAGAACTGAACTGTAGAGCACTATCATTGAACCTTCTGTTGCCAACCAGGGGAGATTTCAACTCCATAACCCTCCGATCGTTACGCCCTCTGTAATTCTAACATAAAAGAATTCAAAGTGCCTCACACACAAAGAATTCGGATCAAAGGAAGCACTTTTGCTAACAGCGAGTTGATTGTGGAAAAGGCCCATGTCCATTAGCTACCCCATTCCTATGTGCATAGCTACCAGTACTGCTTTTACTACTTCCTTTACTGTCACCGTTCGAGCTTATTGCACTAGTGGGATTGGACGATATACTAACACGGCGATCAGAGTCTGGGCCACAAGCGCCAGCTTCCACTTCCACCTCTGCTGTGTGGCGACTGTTTGAACTATGAGGGGTAACGTCATTGGCGGGCCGACGCTCCCTCATTTCATATTGGTAAGGTTCAAAATCCCCATAAGAGTTTGTTAAAGGTATGTGAGCAGTGTCCATATCACCGTCCAATAAGGGATCCTCATACTCCTCTGTATACATTTCACGATTGTCTGGATTATTTTCCTGACTGAAAAAATATGACACGTCTTTAAAGCTTGGATCTAAATCAGGAATAAGTATTTCAATAATCTTCAGAAATGTAGGTCGTTCTTTGGCCTTAAATCTCCAACACGCCTTCATTAAATTGTATCTGAGAAAAAAGAAGAAACAAAACACATATTATAACATTGTAACTCTATGAATGTATTATCAGTTCTAATTTAACAGGAGATCACATTCGAATCTAGTTGACAAAATCGGAAATAGTTGTCAAAAACTGGTCAACGTGTGTTTAAAGGTAGTATTGATTCCAGCATTATTGCGGTACATACCCTAAATGCTCAACAAATAAGACCCCATTTACCACTTATGAACTACATTTTATACAAAGGTTAAGAAGTGTAGAAACACTGTTTAATTTTTTAAGAAGTTCATACTTTAAGCTACAAGAAAATATAAGTTTTAGTTCCAATCTCACATTAATACCTTCAATAAATGACTTGAAACATGTGTCCATGGAGGTCGAATTTGTTGAGCATTTAGGGTATTCAAAGTAATGTTAAAATGTTGTTGAAAGAAATCAGCCCGTGACACAAACTAGGCACGGCTGTCCAACCCAGCAGTCGCGTTATGTCCAACCCAGCAGTCGCGTTTTGTCCAACCCAGCAGTTGCGTTATGTCCAACCCAGTCGCGTTATGTCAAATCCAGTCGCGTTATGTCAAACCCAGTCCCGTTATGTCAAACCCAGTCCCGTTATGTCAAACCTAGTCGCGTTATGTCAAACCCAGTCAGCTTGCTCAAATGTCCTCAAACACAATGTACGGTAAATCTTGACATTTAAACTTGTTGAAAACATGGTTGAGAGGTTTTATACAAATGAGCCTATGAATAAAGCTGCTAGATTTTGGACAAACTCTGAATTACATATATGTAACATACAGTTTCGCATTCCTCCACTGAAATTACACATATTTCGGTACTTACAAACTGGTAGAACCTCTAACCAACTCTTTTGTGCAAGGAGGTAATAAACAATTTACCAAAACTGAAATCCGGTAAATAAATAGGCTTCACCACAACAGGTCAGAGGGCACAGGACACTCCCACCCAACCACTCTCCTCCACATAGGGAAGACTACTTGACAGGGCACATAAAACAAATGGTCACTTACAGTTTATCCGGGCAAGCTTCTGGTTTCTCCATCATTTTTCCGTCTAAGACGTATCTTAACACTTGCTCGTTAGCAAGACCTTGGTAAGGCTGCGCTGCGAGAGTAGCCATTTCCCATAAAACTACTCCATAAGACCTGGTGAAACAAATAAATATATTTATATGAATTTTCTTGGATTTATTTGCTTGTGGTTTAAGACATAAGGTCCCCATGGATCCATGTGTATCTTTCATTGGAGTCGTAACTTTGCTTTACTTTGAAAAACTCATCAGTGGAAATAATGGTATCAAGATGGTACCAAAAAAATTCGGCTTTTCCCCTCAAGATAGCATGAAGTTATAAGTCTTGGAATTGATCACTTTAAAATGAATACTTCGTGGGGAGAACCGTTCAGTGGCAGATTCTCTCGACTAGACAGAGAAGGCTTCCCAAGCAGACACTGATCCTGGTCTTATAGAGAGCACAAATTCATGGGAAGCCATTCCAACCTTCGTTTAATCGTCAGAAGCCACAAGTTCAAGTTTGAAATCCCAAAAATATTTTTTTTGCAGAATATGTAGTTCACAATATTTAAATGGGGGCAACATTAAAGAAATTCGACTGCATCCATGTTGGATCATTGGATTCACACTCTTATGAAAAATCAAATGACCAGAATTCTCCAGAAAATTAAATTACTAAAATGTAATTTCATTTACAAATTTTCTTCATCTCTGCATTGTGAATGGAAAATTAATATGCCAATCAGCTGTTTCCTGGATAACGCTACAATCTTTATGTTTATTATCAACGAGCCCTTGCTAGTCCTACAACTATTTTTCAAAAAAAAAAATAAAAAATTTCTGGACAGGCGCACTTAGGTTTTCAGTCCTACACATTCATCTGATTAAAATGGCTGACAATATGTTTCGTCCCACCCACAGAGTTGCATGCACTTACCTCTATCGACAAGCAAACCTTGTAACAGTTTTGAAGGGAGTGAAACAAATAAAAACTGTCTTACCATACATCAGATTCGTAGGAGTATTTGCCATCTTTTAAAGATTCAGGTGGCATCCAGCGAACTGGCAGCAATCCCTTGCCTTGTTTTGTATAATAATCTGTCTCATAGATATCTCGGGTCATTCCAAAATCTGAAATTTATAGTAATAATACAGTTGTTTTTCCCTTTGCCAAAAGCCCAGTATTCCATAAAATATTTTACGGAACGTATTTATAAAAATTTAACAAGACTTGCAGAGGATGTTGATACGGACTTCCAACATACACATGTTCTCTGCTGGAAAGGTGTTCTTCCTCCAGTGCTAAATATGACAGCATGAATGTACTGTATCTTTGTTTTTGGGATTGGGGTTTAACATCATACTTAATGTTATTTCACTCATATGAAGCTGTGCCAGCACATTGAGTGAAGGAAACCACCCTAAACCACACTAGCAACACTGAAGACACCACTATACATTTGAATAAACACGGGACACCACAACAAGTATGCTGCCTGATGCTGCTTAACTCAAAGAGCACCTGGGGCCCAGGTTATACAAACTTGAGTATACTCAAGTCGAAGTCTGTGTTCAAACTCTTGAGATCGTACTCCCAAGTTGTGCTCCAAATTTGTGGTTATAAAACACGTTGAGCACGCACTCAGCTGAATACAAAATCAACGCAGAATCCAGCCGCTTGAGCACGCCTTTGTGGAGCTCTTCAGTGCACGAGGTAGAAAGACTGTTTTTGCCGGCTGCTTCGAAAGCATTTTTTCTTGTACCGGAAAACACGTTTGGCTCAAAATAAATTCAGGCTGATTTTTCAAAATTAACCTGAAAAGGGTATGTAAACATGCATTAAAACCCATTAAAACTTTTTCAACTTGAATACGGTACATCGATCGAACGTTCTTGTGCTCCATTGAGCACGGTAGGCGTACTCAACTTTTTTCTATGAAGAGTTTTTAGGAGTCAACTCAGTTGAGCACGGATTCAGCCTTTGAGTAGACTCAAGCATTTTTATAACCTCGGCCCCTGGGCACAGTAGCTCCTAACCACCTGCACATGACTTTAAGAGCAGATTTTGAGGGACCTACCTCCTATTTTGACCGTCGTACTTTCTGCTACCATACAGTTTCTGGCAGCCAAATCTCTGTGGACAAACTTGTTAAAGCCCAGGTAGGCCATTCCGTCAGCAATCTCACCAGCCATTTGTAAAATAGAGTTAATTGTCAACTGACGACCACAGTTCTCCTGAAGTTACAAAGAAGTTCAAAAAATATTTAGACAAATAAATACATCATAACTGGATTCAACTAAGATATTAGTAAAACTGCTGACCCTCAACTGCTGTCTTGGACATAGGAGGATGTTAATGCATATATAAACATAAAATATTTAGCCTTTAATTTTTTCGGATTAATTGATATTTAACATAGTGCTCAAGCGTTCTTGGAGTTGGAGACAAAACGTTGGAAATTCTCTTACCTCTTCATCCGGCCGATGCCTTCTCAGAAAATTTTTTAAATCTCCATTGGCCATGAGCTCCATGATGACAAAGGTAGGCTGTGAGACGGACACCACCCCAATCAGCTTGACCACATGGTGACATTCAAACTTCCTAAAATACAATTGTAAGTCATCACCAATGGTGGTCAACCGTTCTCTGGGTTACTGTATTACAACTTGATCAGAAAATGAAATGACTAATTATGAAGTGTTTCAAATCAAAAAGAAAGAGATTTATATGTAAAAAATATAAATAAATAAATAAATAAATGGGGATAAAAATAAAACCACATTTCATGATTCTTGTAGGCTTAAGCGGCATTTAAACAGGCATGGATCAAAAATCATACGGTTCTCATTTGCATCAGAGCCAAGCCATACCAGTTGACCAATTAATGACAGATTCTTGTTACATCGCACTTTTGATGGCCATGCCTTGGCAGCTAACATCGCACTTTTGATGGCCATGCCTTGGCAGCTAACATCGC
>JAVFBZ010003749.1:13247-30988 GCA_032466195.1 Katharina tunicata
CATTGCCACATGGATACCATTGCCATACTAAACCATTGCCATAAGGAAATCATTGCCATAAGGATACCATTGCCATAAGGAAACAATTGCCACATGGATACCATTCCATACTACATGTAAACCATTGCCACATGGATACCATTGCCATACTAAACCATTGCCATAAGGAAATCATTGCCATAAGGATACCATTGCCATATAGATACCACGCCATAAGAAAACCATAGCAATAATGAAATCATTTCCATAAGGATACCATTACCATATGGATACCATTGCCTGGATACCATTACCATATGGATACCATTGTCTGGATACCATTGCCATAAGGATACCATTGCCACATGGATACCATTGCCACATAGATAACATTACCATAAGGACATGAAGGATAACATTACCATAAGTAAACCATTGCCATGAGGAGGTCATTTAAAGATTGATTGATTTGTGTTTCATGCCATTTTCAGAGGTAGTCAAGCTATATTGTTGCGCAGAAATCCTAACAATGCTAATATTTTCAATTTTATTAGAAGACTAAAATATAAATATAAGGTAGATAAAATTAAACAAGATGTTCAAATATGACAAATTGAAAAAACCAAGAAAGCAAAAATATCATATAAGCCAAAGATCATATAACCAAGGAGATAAAATAATCTGAAAAAAGAATGACCTAAATATATTTGTAGAGTGAACAAAAATCACTGATTTTCTCCTGTATTGCTAGAATTATCTGAGGATCCACCAGCTACATAAAGCATTGAATAAGAACATTAAAACACACTACAAGTGTAATTTCGGATACTCAGAGCTTTCAGAATTTATTGTGTATTATACTAGACATATCAATCCTAAGGAAAAATAACCAAAATATTAAATTTACAAGATCTAACAAAGAAGAAGATTTAAGAACAATTGAAATCAAATATGTACTTGTATTAACTATCCGCTCAGTTAAAATTCTACTGAATATGAAATAATGCAAAAGACCAAATAACCAAAGAAAATTAATAAAGTGGAATATTAACTAACCCAGTATTGAGTAACCCAGAAAATTTTACATCACTGTCATGTTTGATGTGTGATTAGGGTTTTTAGCCTCACTTAAGGTTATTTCCATAGGTGAGGGAAACCACCCTCAATGACACTGGCCTATAAACACAAGACCTCGTAGAATATGAGCACGATGTAAAACAGGGCAACAACAAATCTGACTACCAGGGGTCCGTTTCACAAAGCGATCTTAGGCTACGTTCAACGTAAATACCATAGCAACTGGAGGCATTGTGTTGTCATGGTAGTTATGTTCAACGTAAGCTAAGATCGCTTTGTGAAACGGAGCCCTGATCTCCCTTAGTTCAGAGAGAACAAGGTCACAGGAAGCAACCAGCTATCGTCAAACAGATAAATTAATAAGTAAAATTAGCCTTGAAATTGTTGAATGAAGTACTTACAATGTGATCAATGTTTCGACACAGTCTATATGACCTCTGTCCGCGGCAGCATGTAGCGGTGTTGACCCCCACGTCACACGGGCGTTGATATCGGAGCCGGCATGGACAAGGGCAACGCAAATCTGAGGGTAGCCCCTGCAGGCGCTCCAGTACAGCGCTGTGGCGTTATCCCTATCTCTAACCGTCACCGATGATCCAGTCTCCAGTAACTCGTTAACTTTATCTTTGTATCCATTTTTGGAGGCAATGATAAGATCAGCCATTCTGTTTGTACGTCACCATAATTGCTGTTCAGTATGGGGCTGTCATTCAATAGTTTAATGAACAAAACCAATATCTGGTCACATGTCGTGTACTATTTATCTCAGGCCTTCCTCCTCTCTCAAAAATCAACACCAACTGTTTAACAGTACCTGGCCTGGGTGCATGTTAAACTCACAGAAATAGTTAATCCAGTAGACACATGAAAACCTTAAGTTTTGAATTGTTGGTTTCCTCAAGGGTAGCAGCGAAATGTCAGTAATGATCAATTCAGACATTTTCATCTCCTCCTTTCACTACTTCTTTCTCTCTCTCTGGATGGTCCTGGTTAAACCGCTTTACTTACACACCTGGTCACACACCTGTCAAAAGAACAGAGAACTTTTTTTGTGAATAAAATATTTAACTCTTAAATAAAAAACTGTATTCTTGGCATTTTATCACAAAACTTCACAGATCATATCATTCTTAAAGGGAAAATCAAGTCATTCTCCATTCCATATTGTTCACCACAAAGAGTTATCTCTGTGCGATGTCTGTGGGAAGTAAGTTTATAGCTGTTTAAGTGGTACTGCTTCATGATTTTATCTATCTTTTTTTGCTTTTTATGGACTTCATATTGAATCAGCCTTGCAACAACTTTTTTTCTCTGTGTAATTTTTAATCAGTTGGTAGTAAAATTTAGACGATTCATTCGCCAGCGGACTTTTTTGCGGAAACAGTACTACGACAACAAGGATGGCATGTCAATACATAACGATAAGTGTTCATATTCTTCTCAATCTAGAGGAAGGTTCAAGCCTATTTTAGCAGTTGGAATGCACCATAATTTATCGTAGTACCAATACATTTAACAAGGTAAAAATAAAACAAACCAATTAAAGGCATAACAAGCATTGTACTCCTTTTCTAATTTTAAAGATTATCATATTGACAGATATTTTGAGGAGAACACCAAGTAGTCTTCGGACTGTGCGCTATCCTCTTTAAATAAATACAGCATTAGAATTTAAACAGATATTCTAATGACATCCATATTTCACTGATTACAACAGAACAAGAAACATTCCAGGTGTCAATATACATGTAGGTGCGGCGTAAATTTATATGAATGAATATGTTAATGAAATACTCATATGGGGTAACATGTATAGATTCCACAAACTGTCAGATATTAATTTAACTATCCATGTGACTGTAAGAACAATGACAACTCTGTAATTTAACAGGACTGGAACCAAACATCTGTTACGGGAAGCCATGAGAAGGAAAGTTAGTCCTTAGAATTGCATAACCGCTTTCAAGAATAAACCAAACCAGCCTGATCTTTTGAGCAAACTTATCCTACAGGTATGTCCATTTACCTGTTTGTTTGTGTAGGGTTCTACACTGTACTTAAGACTATTTCAGGATACCAGGTAAGATTACAGGTACAGGTATGTAGTAGAGGCCAGCTTTGGTTTACTGCTGTACTACTTATTCTACACAAACTAACAAAAAGGCCAGCAAAGATAACTAATCCCCCAGAACTAACACTTCCTGGTTGACTCTGAAAGACCCAGATAGAATACCTTTCAGTCCATTTGCAGATAACTAAAAGACGAGGGGAATTCTATCCCAGGTGTTACAAAACATTATAATCCTCTCCTGGTTATGTTCCCTTTGCAAATATACTTGAAAAAATAGACAGTATATAGGTGTTGGCTTTTGCGTTTCAAACCACTGTTACGTAATAGGACCTACTACCCTGATCACAACCAGAACTCGTCAGTGAGTTCGTACCTGTCTTAAACGGTGCCTTTTACTAAATAAAATTATTCAGAAGAGACTTTCTCCCATAATGATAACATTGCTGTCATCATCTGCGTGTAGGCTCTTCTGCCTTTGTCTAAAATGTTGGAACTGAATTATTATTCAGCCAAAATTTACATTGTGCTGGCGATTATGACATCATGTTACCCCAACAGATTATGACATCATGTTACCCCAACAGATTATGACATCATGTTACCCCAACAGATTATGACATCATGTTACCTCAACAGAGTGCACATCATATACGTTTAAACATGTTGTCAAATACATGTAGGTTTGAGCCAGCTAATTTTGATATAAGATACATGTTTCTTAAATGTTTATGTTTATTGTCTGTTATGCCTATTTACCTGTACCCCTTCAAATGTTATATTTATTCATAAATTTATTTGTGAACATCAAATGAATTTCAGCGAAGATTAAAATCATCAACAGAGCAAAGCACATACATGTATGTTCACTTTTTCTGAGAAGTCAATCAGCCAATTGTTCGTGTGTTTATGTTTTGCCTATTTTTCCCAGCTCCTTTAAAGCTAAGCTTCAATTTAATTGTTTTAAATTTCATGCTTTGAATGCTGTCTTGTTGTGAGTCAACGGTCATGCAAGGACTCAGCAGAGGGGGTAGGCCTACTGGTAACATCCAATTTTGAAGTGAGGAGAATTGTCTTTACCTGTAAAAAACTTTGTTTGAATTAGATAAGAAATTAAGAATGGGGGTGTTTAAAACCCCCCTTATCAGTAGTAAATTTTGAGTTTGCCTTCATTTGGTACCTCGGCAAAACCTAAGACACTCCTTGGACCAATATGCTAACGGTATGATTCTTTCTTTTTTTCTTGGTGTTCTTGGACTTCTTGGAGTCACTATATTATGCCAATGGTATGATTCGTTCATCATTTTAAGGAGATGTCATTATACTCAATTATGATTCTTATACGTAAAATATATTAATTGGTCTCTGAAAACATTCCTGTTAAATGATGCTCTAATATTTTTGCCTTTATCAACATGGAAACAGATTGAACATGTATGAATCAACATCTACAAGTGCCAAGTTAGGTTTATAATATAATAATATGGTTGTTTTGTGTGTTAACTAGAGTCTGGTCTACTGGAAAATATAAGTTGTAGTTCCAAATTCACATTGATGAATTCAATAAACTACTTAAAACTGGTGCCCTTAAGGTCGAATTTGTTGAGGATTTAGGGTAATAAAAGTTCAAGTAATTATTGGCACCAATTTAGAAGTCTAGAAGCCGAGTATGAGACTTACATGGCCTAAAGTGGATCTTTGAGAGACCCAGATTAAACTAATACTATTGTAGAGGTTTTACTTTAATTAATGTGGTTTCCTCTTTGTTACTGCATTTTAAAAAAAGTGGGTCAAAACAGAAACAAAATTATTCCTGAAAAAAAATAAATTGAGCCAAGGACACTTTCAGAGATACCGTTTATACGTTTAATATAATACATGCGTTAACAGGTGCTATTTGCACTTTGAGAAATACAGTTAATACGTTTAAATATAATACAGGTGTTAACAGGTGCTATTTGCACTTTGAGAGATACCGTTAATATGTTTAAATATAATACAGGTGTTAACAGGTGCTATTTGCACTTTGAGAGATACCATTAATACGTTTAAATATAATACAGGTGTTAACAGGTGCTATTTGCACTTTGAGAGATACCGTTAATATGTTTAAATATAATACAGGTGTTAACAGGTGCTATTTGCACTTTGAGAGATACCATTAATATGTTTAATGTAATACAGGTGTTATCTGCACTTTGAGAGATACCGATAATACGTTTAAATATAATATAGGTGTTAACAGGTGCTATTTGCCCTTTGAGAGATACCGTTAATACGTTTTTAACATAATACAAGTGTTAACAGGTGCTATGTCATAACTCACCAAACTTGCTTCAATTAACAGGATACCAGAATTTAGGTTAATTAGCTCCTGTCCTCTGAAAGCTGTAATGAGTTATGATTAATAAAGAACAGAGGCACTGCGAACAAGGAAACCCCTTTGGCATCTTTAATATAATTAGGCCTTATCATGCCATTATCATAGTTAATTAAGATATCTAAACCATTTTTAACAATGCTTTTGTCAAACTTTAACACTTAAATTAACCCTAACAGGATCTGACAAAGCAATAAATGTTATGCCATCATCTTTTGCATAAAACAGTTAGCCTATTTAAACTGACACTACATTTTTTTTTTTAGTTTTTATTCCCTACTAAAAGTTATTTCAGTCATATGTGGCTAGTGCCAGGCCAATAAGTGAAGGAACTGATCTTCCACGTAACTGGCAAGAAACAAGGACAGCACACCACAAGCACAGGACCCCTGAAGGACACCACCAAAATATGCCTCACTCCCTGATTCGCCTTGGGTCAGGGAGCGCCATGGCATGGGAAGAGCTCACTTCACCTCAGGAGAGCTCACTTCACCTCAGGAAAGTTCACTCCACCAATCTATAAAGAAAGTTCACTTCACCTCAGGAAAGTTCACTCCACCAATCTATAAAGAAAGTTCACTCCACCTCAGGAAAGTTCACTCCACCAATCTATAAAGAAAGCTCACTCCACCTCAGGAAAGTTCACTCCACCAATCTATAAAGAAAGTTCACTCCACCTCAGGAAAGTTCACTCCACCAATCTATAAAGAAAGTTCACTCCACCTCAGGAAAGCTCACTCAACCTCAGGAAAGCTCACTCCACCAATCTATCAAGAAAGTTCACTCCACCAATCAATCAGGAGAGCTCACTCCACCAATCTATCAGGAGAGCTCACTCCACCAATCAATCAGGAAAGCTCACTCCACCAATCAATCAGGAAAGCTCACTCCACCAACCTATCAGGAAAGTTCACTCCACTAATCTATCAGGAAAGTTCACTCCACCATTCTATCAGGAAAGCACACTCCACCAATCTATCAGGTTTGCTCACTCCACCAATCTATCAGGAAAGCTCACTCCACCCATCTATCAGGAAAGCTCACTCCACCAATCAATCAGGAGAGCTCACTCCACCAATCTATCAGGAGAGCTCACTCCACCAATCTATCAGGAGAGCTCACTCCACCAATCAATCAGGAGAGCTCACTCCACCAATCTATCAGGAGAGCTCACTCCACCAATCAATAAGGAAAGCTCACTCCACCTATCTACCAGGAAAGTTCCCTCCACCAATCAATCAGGAAAATCACGCCACAGATCAATCAGGAAAGTTCACTCCACTAATCTATCAGGAAAGTTCACTCCACCAATCTATTAGGAGAGCTCACTCCACCAATCTATCAGGAAAGCTCACTCCACATATCTATCAGGAAAGCTCACTCCACCAATCAATCAGGAGAGCTCACTCCACCAATCTATCAGGAGAGCTCACTCCACCAATCTATCAGGAGAGCTCACTCCACCAATCAATCAGGAGAGCTCACTCCACCAATCTATCAGGAGAGCTCACTCCACCAATCAATCAGGAAATCTCACTCCACCTATCTATCAGGAAAGTTCACTCCACCAATCAATCAGGAAAATCACGCCACAGATCAATCATGAAAGCTCACACCACCAATCAATCAGGAGAGCTGGATAATTTTGGCCTAGCCGGATTGAAAGTCACTTAAAGTCATTTCCTGATAAATGAGGTCTAAAATAATAAACGAGTATAAACACAATTCTGCTACATCTGAAAGTAAAGTTAAATCACTTATACTATAGATTTCACTTATGGAGTCCAGACTGGGTGTACAAACGTCCTATTTCAGACCATATGGAAGGGTTTACAAACATCCTATATCAGACCATATGGAAGGGTGTACAAATGTCCTATATCAGACCATACGGAAGGGTTTACAAACGTCCTATATCAGACCATACAGAAGGGTTTACAAACGTCCTACATGTATATCAGACCATACGGAAGGGTTTACAAATGTCCTATATCAGACCATACGGTAGGGTTTACAAACGTCCTATATCAGACCATACGGAAGGGTTTACAAACGTCCTATAACAGGCCATTTGGAAGGGTGTACAAACGTCCTATATCAGGCCATTTGGAAGGGTGTACAAACATCCTAAAACAGGCCATTTGGAAGGGTGTACAAACATCCTAAAACAGGCCATATGGACGGGTATACAAACATCATATATCAGGCCATTTGGAAGGGTGTACAAACATCCTAAAACAGGCCATTTGGAAGGGTGTACAAACGTCCTATATCAGGCCATTTGGAAGGGTGTACAAACGTCCTATATCAGGCTATTTGGAAGGGTGTACAAACGTCCTATATCAGGCCATTTGGAAGGGTGTACAAACGTCCTATGTCAGACCATATGGACGGGTGTACAAAGGTCCTATATCAGGCCATTTGGAAGGGTGTACAAACGTCCTATAACAGACCATTTGGAAGGGTGTACAAACGTCCTATATCAGGAGGAAGCACCTTAAAGATTTACCATTCTTAACTTCAGTGATTTATTTAGCACTCAATAGTCGCATTTCCAGGCCAATGCACTGCAAAAATTAGAAATAAACTAGACTAGAAGCACTGTTTGATTTAGCTCAATCACACAGATTGTTCAATCTAATTGCTTCTGATTATAAATGTGGTGCTGAACTCACGAATATGGATTGATTATTTGGCTAAGTGTATTTGGTGTTGCTGGTAATGTAATTAATGGTACTGTTGCTGACAATTTATAGTATTGGAGTGAACAATGAATGGTAATGGAGTGAACAATGAATGGTACTTGGTTCTGGAGTGAACAATGAATGTTACTGCTGTGAACAATGAGTGATAATTGAGTGAACAAAAAATGGTACTTGGTTCTGGAGTGAACAGTAAATATAACTACTGTGAACAATGAATGGTAATGGAGTGAACAATGAATGGTACTTGGTTCTGGAGTGAACAGTGAATGTTACTACTGTGAACAATGAATGGTAATGGAGTGAACAATAAATGGCAATGTAGTGAACAATGAATAGTATTGGAGTGAACAAGCAATAGTACTGGAGTGAACAATGAATGGTATTGGAGTGAACAAGGAATAGTACTAATGGAGTGAACAATGAATGGTAATGGAGTGAACAGTGAATGGTAATGGAGTGAACAATGAATGGTAATGGAGTGAACAATGAATGGTACTTGGTTCAGGAGTAAACAGTGAATGTTACTACTGTGAACAATGAATGGTACTGGAGTTAACAATGAATAGTAATGGAGTGAACAATGAATGGTACTGGAGTTAACAATGAATAGTAACGGAGTGAACAATGAATGATACTGGAGTTAACAATGAATGGTACTGGAGTTAACAATGAATGGTAATGTTGTGAACAATAAATGGTACTTGATTCTGGAGTGAACAATAAATGTTACTACTGTGAACAATGGATGGTACTGGAGTGAACAATGAATGGTAATGGAGTGAAGAATTGGTGTTGGTGTGAACAATGAATGGTGTTGGTGTGAACGATAAATGGTACTAGAGTGTACAATGAATGATATTCGAGTGAACAAAGAATTGGAAATAACAATGAATGGCATTATAGGGAATATGAATGGCGCTAGAGTGGACAACATCAGAGTGAAAATTAATATTATTGGAGTGAACAAGGAAAGGCACTGGAGTGAACAATGAATGGTAATGTAGTGAACAATGAATGGTAATGTAGTGAACAATAAATGGTAATGTAGTGAACAATGAATGGTAATGTAGTGAACAATAAATGGTACTGGAGTTAACAATGAATGGTAATGTTGTGAACAATAAATGGTACTTGGTTCTGGAGTGAACAATAAATGTTACTACTGTGAACAATGGATGGTACTGGAGTGAACAATGAATGGTAATGGAGTGAAGAATTGGTGTTGGTGTGAACAATGAATGGTGTTGGTGTGAACGATAAATGGTACTAGAGTGTACAATGAATGATATTCGAGTGAACAAAGAATTGGAAATAACAATGAATGGCATTATAGGGAATATGAATGGCGCTAGAGTGGACAACATCAGAGTGAAAATTAATATTATTGGAGTGAACAAGGAAAGGCACTGGAGTGAACAATGAATGGTAATGTAGTGAACAATGAATGGTAATGTAGTGAACAATAAATGGTAATGTAGTGAACAATGAATGGTTTTAGAGTGAACAATGAATAGTAATGTAGTGGACAATGACTGGTACTGAAGTGATATATACTTAACAGATGTACAGGTTGTGAGGTAAACCTGTCCCTGTTTGTTTCTTTGTTTGGTGGAAGTTAAACATTGTACTAAAGTGAACATTTACTTCGCTTAACGGTGACTTTGCACCACTAGATTTGGTTAAAAAAACAATAAGAAACATCTTATAAAAACCACCATATCTTTTCAGCCACCTGAAGATTCCCAAGTGTAGCCAATAGGCTGACAAGCGAAAAGGAGGAACTGAGAGCCCCAGATTTAACGGTGACAATGTCTCTATACAGATCTGCAAAATCACTTAGGGAAGAAACTTTCTGAATAAAAGTCAGTTAAACATAATAAAGAGGAAGACCCTGGAGCTTTATTTTCTAAACAAGAGCCAAGAAAAACACTTCCTTCTGAACGTCAATGTAGGTGTTAAATCCCAGTCACTAAAGTCTTTACAGATGACTGATTATATTTACCCGTGCCATCATAAGCTCCCCTAGAAAATGACCCCCCTGCCTGCCGTCTGACACATAGATAACAGAAACGGCACCACTACAGTCAAAAAAGCAATTTAAAATAAAGCTGCTGCAAACTTAAATCTTTCTAGGATGATGTGACATATAATATAACAATCAATAGTCCTGTCCAATAATAAGTCACAACCATCACACAACCACAAGCCCAAACTACAACAAATAATACATTTGACATCGCAGCCTGTTGACAAATTAAATCATTATATTTAAAATGATAATTTTAATATATTTACAAAATTCACATTTTGTCGTGTCGAAAAATTAAACATAAGTTTTAAAAATATAAATTTCAAAAAATATTTATTGTACATTTCTGCTTTATGTATATTTTTTTTATAATTGTACAGAAAGAAAATTTTGCTTGCCTCCACCGGGATCGAACTCGGGTCTCTGGCTAACAGGGCCAGGGCTCTAACTGACTGGGTTACGTATATATGTGTGTTTATAATGCAGCCAATTCCATGTGTGTGGAGTGATTTGATTGGTTTATATTTACCATGGTGTTCAGCGATTGAGTCAACACTTTAACGCTGTAGATCAATGAAAATGTGATCCACTGTTTACTAATACATGTAGATAGATCCATCTATCAGAGGCTTCAGAGCCTCACTGGCAAATTGTGCACCAATAATCAGACTTCTATAAGGAGGACAGCCACCCAGCCTATCAACAATCATCACTGGGACCGATTATTTATCCAATGAAATGTCTTCTCTATGGACATCCCACAATGCTCATGTGAAATAAAGATAATCCAGTCTACATGTAGATAGAAGACAATTAAAAAGAAGTTCTTGCACATAAATCCAAATAACCGAGTAAATATTTTGCAAAATCACAAGAAATATAAGTATTTTTCTGATAATTTAATCATAGAATATGAATACAACTTGCAAAGTTGTCAAATATATGTTACAACTTAAAAATAAGAAATATAGAGTGTTCAACAAAAATAATCAAATATTGCAACACTTGACCAGTCATATTTTCCATTAATTGTATTTTATTTATTCTACACCTTTTTACTTTCAAGTGCATCTGCATGAGAAATGTCCACAACATTTTCACTGGTAATAGTGTAACAATAAATCAAACTATCAATTTATCACATACTCGTGGCCGTTCACTATCAATAGTTTTGGGGTTATGCAATAGTCCATCGCATTAGTCGTACCAACTAACGATAGTTTTCAACAGTCAACATTTTTTTCAATAATACATGTATCATTCCATCTTTTTCTTCAAACACTCATATGGTGCATTTAAAGACCATCGATAACCTTAACAAATATAGAAAATGCTATTAATTACATTGTAACTGTGCGTCAGGGTTATCAAAACTTTCTGACATATCACTTATAGTCTTTTGCATTAATTCACATTATGAGGCTTCAAAATACAAATTCTGTGTTTAAGTTTAGCAAAATCCTACCCATAACACTATTGCACAATATTGCAGTAGTGTCCTACAAGTAAATATAGCAATACTATAACAATCGCCACACAAGAGGCGATAGACACCCCTATTCACTGGTACATCTACACTGTAGAATCTTTGTATTATACTGTACTGACTTGCATTCGGTAACAAGTTTAGTTTGTGTTTAATAATGAATTTAGTATATATACCTTTATTTGACTAACACAAAGGATGATCTCCTGGTGCTAGAACTATTTATTGATTTGCCACCTTTTTAAAGAAAATGTTGCTTGCCTCCACCGAGATTTGAACTCGGGCCAGCGCTCTAACCGACTGAGCTAAAGAGGCTCATGGTAGAACGCGCACATTTTTTTCCAGGTAAAGGCTGCAAATCTGTCTCTATG
Source organism: Katharina tunicata (assembly GCA_032466195.1). Taxonomy (NCBI): domain Eukaryota; kingdom Metazoa; phylum Mollusca; class Polyplacophora; order Chitonida; family Mopaliidae; genus Katharina; species Katharina tunicata. The sequence goes on from JAVFBZ010003749.1 coordinate 25,343, forward strand.
GTAAGCACTGACACAGGGACACTCAAACAGATATACATATACAAAAAACATAAAATCAAAATAAAGAAATAATTAAAAATAGAAATTAGAAAATATATATTTTTGTAAAGAGAAATAACACTGGCACAGGGATATCGACTAATTAAAACCAATATATAATCTCATGTGCTAGATAAATTCTCAGAGACAAGTTTCTGGATAGATCTTGATCTTGAGCTGTTACTAGAGTCTTTCTATTGAGGTGACTGTGTTGTCACAGTCAAGAATGGTTCTCACTGATTTGTTAAGAATAATACTGTCTAACCTTGATTCAACGATTCAAACAAAAATTGGATTTGCCGGAAGATATTTCCAAACTCTTCTATTTCTTGTTTAATTTTACAAACTATATTTCTTTCTTTTTTTAAATGCATGTACAAAAATGAAATTGTACATTTTGAAGCATGCCATACAATATTCCAATTATTGGGAAAATGATTCTTGAATCCCTTAAGTCCTTACACTTACAAATAAGGCAGTATGAAGAACTATTGTGTTTATTTCCACCCTGATTCTGAATCAGCAGATACAAGTACTCACAAAAGTTTATGACGAAGAGTCCGTTCCGAATCTGCGATATCAATAATTGGGCAGAGCAGCTCTCTGCTTCACTTCCAATTGCTGTTTAAAACTTCTGCCCTCTCTGCTAAAGGACGTATTATTTTAATGGTAAACTGATACACCGGCGTCTCTGATAAGTTAATTCTCAGGATTGTCAGACATAATTTCCCGCTGATGGAATGTCCCTGCCGCTGTAATCATCAAAGAGATTATGCAATGTCAAATTTAAACCAATTAGAAAGCAGTATTTAAGATAATCCAGTGCTACTTCCTCAATCCTGAATTGAATCCAGGGACCTTTCTTAAAACAGCATTCAGATTGGCTGTTTATCAACCAATGAGAAGAGAGGTAGAATTTTATTGACTTTTAACCCTCATTTCTGCAGTGTAATAAAAGGTCATTTATTTTATTGCCCTTACTTCAATATCTGTTTTCTATAAATAACCTTTTTGTTTAAGCTGTGTCCAAACATCGGGAAATTTATTGATTATCTTCATTGCAGGATGTAAAAAATATATATATATTTACAACAATGCATTTGTGCAGTCAGTTCAGAGAAAAAACTATTGCATGATTAGACTGTAAATGCTGTGGTCCAGTTTAAAAAAAAAAGCTTTTTGAGCATAAATAAAAATGTACAAAATGTCTACGAGAAGAAAGAATGAAAAAGTAATCAACAGATGTGCGATAGTTCTTGCGCTGAGAGATCTCTAAAGTATATTAAGATATTTATTTAGATAAGCATGTATTAACTTTTTCTGAAAGGGAAGTGTTTTTTTTTTATTTCGGCCAATCATATCACAGAGAATGGGTTTTTTCTTTCTCAATCACAATTTGAAGTCATGAAAGTTGTAAAAACTTTAAAGAGTAACGAGTTTTTAGAATGAAATCTAAATATCCTGTAAGCATAGTTTTCTTGAAAATAAGGCCGTATTGTTGACAGAAGAGCAGAATTGTCTGAAACACATCACCATGAGCTATAAGCTTCCATTTCAAATACAATGTTAAACAGTCAAAGGACTGGTCAATATATCTATTATCTGGTTTTCAACTAATGACCATTTCAATTAGTGACACAGACTTGAAGTCCTCGAAGAAACCACCCACACTATTTCATTCTTTTGTTCATCTTTAATAATTAATATTAATGTCTCATTACAAGAACAATCAAACTACAACGAAAACTATTTTTGTAAAAATGAACCATATTGAGAGAACATCGTAACACCATCTTTAAGGTAAAAGCAAAGTTCTTAACCATGTACTGGGGGGTCCTTCTCAAATAATACAGTACTGTATAACCATAGTGTTAGCCAGAGGGTGTCTCTGTGTCTTTGAGACACCCTGGAATCCATTTGAGACACCCTAATTCAGTCAAATTTAACATGGGAAAGTTAGGAAAAATGTCAAATGAGACACCCTGTTTCTTTGAAAATAGTGATTTGAGACACCCTGTTTTTGATTTCTGGCTAACACTATGTAACAGTATAACATTGTGTAATTTCAGGTTTTTGCACTAACTAGTTTGTTTGTTTGATTGGGGTTTTATACTGCACTTCAGGTTATTTCACTCATATGACAACATGCCAGCACAATGGGTGACAGAAACCATACATGATGCTGGGAATACAGAAAACAAATCGGCTTCCTGATGCCCCTTCGTTCAGAGAGCACAGGGACACAAGAGGCTCCCACCCAACCACCCGCTGCCCTATTAAACTAGTTTTAACTTTTCCAATTATCTCCGGGTGAATTTAACTCTCTGAGATCTTTTTAAGCATTTGCAAAAAAAACTTGCTGATTTGTAAGATTCAAATGTTCATTTTGTTGGGTAACAAGCATTCCAAGATGGCAGCCAAATTCTAAAAACTCACTAAATAACTTGAAAATTGAATGAAATTGTTGCTGCCATGTTATTTATTGGCACTCCAAATAGGATATTTAGAATAACACAAGGCACTGAAGGAAATTTACAATATTTGAATTGAGAAAGAAGGAAATTGAACGATAAGATCCCCGAAACATCCTGTACGACATGTACGATGGGCACATAACGCTGACTAAGCAATGTTTGTTTGTTTGTTTGATTGGGGTTTTACGCCGTACGTAAAAAGTAGATTAAGTAGATTCTGCATATGTCTAGATAAATTAAATAACGTGACTAATACATTTTTATACAATTTCGAGCTTTCAAAGACGTACTGTATTTATCATTAGGAGTGCCAACTGCTGAGTATTGTACCCTCCAATAGTTAATATCTTGAAACGCTTTCTTGATGTAGCAGTATATCAAAGTCCACGTCAGAAGATACAACATTCTAATCGGACGAGTCCAAATAGCTTAGCCAGGGAGGGGTTTTGACTCTATTACACGCAGCAGAAACAGACCCAATCAAACTCTGGCTGTATGGACGGAAATAGGCTATGCTAATCATACCCAATCAAACTCTGGTTGTATGGACGGATATAGGCTATGTTAATCAGACCCAATCAAACTCTGGTCCCGGTATTCAGTATAACTATCATCAAGCCACTCCATACAGGTATATTTTCCATATGTCTATACTAACTGTAATTACATAAAGTTCCCCTGAAGAAGGAAGTAAAAACTCATATTGGCTGATTATTTTGACTTATTGCACCATTAGCAACAGTAACTAACAGCTGTTGCGGACAATGGCATAATAAATATTAACTACTTGTGTGCTATGCCAGTTCTGTAGAATCCATGGATTTCACTAACATGTTATGCATTACAGGAGTAGTGTTCCTCCGAATAAACAAAAAAACTCATTTTGGTCTCAATATTTCGGTGCTTTATTTCGCCATCAACACTCAGACATCTGTCATGTCACTCTCGAGTAAAAATCATGGCAAGATAAAGCACTGAATTATTGAGACCAAGATGATTTTTTTTGCGTTCTTCGGAGTTGCACTTTTACTGTACTTTTTACTTTGTTATTGTAACTAATGGATTTTGGAATTACATGATAAGTATGACGTTCATGTAAATTTACTAGACTGAGATTTAAAAGTGCAACCCGATAATTAACATACAACTTTTTTACATTTTGTGTGTGCACGTCACCATTTAATCATAGACCATAATCAAATTCCATAAAACAATCTTTGACTGTGATGCGTAACATGATACGTAACATAATTGACTATCAAATCAGCATGGGGCATTTAAGGCTTTTAAAATATTGCAAGCTGGTTTTAGAAATATGGTGGAAATAAGTTAAACCCTAAAACAACGCTGTTATACACAGCCTATTTTGTTTGTTTGATTGGGGTTTTTTTACGCTGGACTCAAGGTTATTTCACTTATATAATGGCGGGCCAGCCCAATCGGTGAAGGAAACAACCTTAAACGATGATGATAACATGCAAGACAGGACAAAACACTTACATAACATTAACAAAACAGGACACCACAACAAATCGGCATCCTGTGCCCCTTAGGTCATCAGCACACAGCCTATTAAAATCCAACATTTTTTTCTGCGGCAAATTCCATGCACTTAAATCTCACCATAGTTAGAAACATATGACTGGGAACAGACTGACAAATGTGTGGGTTTTACCAAAGTTATGAATGTTAAGTAGCTTTTCCTGCAGCAAAAAAAACAATGTAACATTCTAGCAGGTCTACACTACTTCATTATTTAATTTTTTAAATATCCGACATCCTAGCCCAGAGGAAATAAATCCAAGCTAGTAAATCATTCAATTATATTAAGAGCATTTCCATCGGGGATTTACGCATGGCTGTTTCAAATATTAAACAAATGTTTTTTTTACAAACAGTACAATTTTTGTAAATTTAAAAATATGATTGTATTTATACACTTTTTTTATTTTGCCTTCTTTTCCTCTGTTCTTATGTACATGTACTGTAAGTCTTTAACGTTAATTTTGTCCATTTGTGTGCTTGTGTGTGTAGAAGAGGGAGTAAGTGGAGAGCCTAAGCCCTCAGGGAGGAGGATCAACTGGCAAATACTTGTTCAATAGTTTTGAACCCTCAATAAATAAAGTTTATTATTATTTATATTATTACGTGTTTAAACATATTCTAGTTCAGAAATTTTGCTACTATGTTAACGCCAGCAAGTTAACCTTCTATTTTGATTGATTTTGTTTTTTTGATTGGGGTTTTACGCCGTACTTCAGATTATTTCGTTCATATGATGGTGTTCCAGACAAATGGGTGAAGTAAGCCACTCTAAACGATATTGGCAATACCCCTTAACACCACAGGACATTAAAAAGACAAATAACAGAACAGATCGACTTCCAGACGCCCCTTAGATGAGAGAGCACAGGGGCGCAAAAGCTCCCACCAACCATATGTCACAAACTGCCTCATGCAGATTGATTACAACAACGACAGGAAAAGTCAAGTTGGCTTCATTGTTTTCTCATAGTTTTGTTTATGAAATAAGTTATACAAGCTGACTTGGTATAAAAGTTAGTAAAGATATTCTATAGGTCCATTAAGTTTAAAACTAGCTACTGTTGAAAAAGATTTTTCAAATTTACCTTGCGCTGTTGTCAACCACATATGAACAAGTTGCTGGTGTCTTTCCTAGAAAACCATGTTTTAAAAAATTAGAACAAGGACAGTTTTATTAAAGATGCATTAGGCTTCATGTTTCAATGAAAGGTACACGTACATGTAATGTTTACCTTGAGTACATGTAGGTCAATTTTAACCATACTAGAGTGTACCATGCAATATTGATGTTTGAAGACATAACCTTGACAGTAGAATACAAATGCAATGGAAAATTACAAAAACTAATGGAAACATAAAAAACCAGTGGAAAAACCCAAAACTACAACTGGTTTTATCTTGCTTTGTTGAAGAGTGGTGGAGATACTGACATGTTTGATACAGCAACAGTTCAAAAATCAATAAAATGGCAAAACTTCAACAATTTCCCATTGCAGAACTTCAACAAATGTCCATGGCAGAACATCAACAAATATTACCTTTAACCAATGACCATGGCAGAACATCAACAAATATTACCTTTAACCAA
>JAVFBZ010003750.1:0-12453 GCA_032466195.1 Katharina tunicata
GTTGGCAAAACGTTCATTGCGGCGCCTGTATACGCGTTGTCGTCCATCATGTCTCTGTAAAAGGAAACGTGACTCGCTGAACCATACTCGCGGCCAGTTTCTCAAGTTCCAGCCCTGTACATTCGTGCACCAGCGAACCCGTAAACGTCGATGTTGGCGTTGCAATACGGGACCAACGTATGGTCTCCTAGCCCGTAAACCAGCCTCTCGTAGTCGGTTCCGAATGGTTTGTGCAGACACCCGTCTCAAACTAGGTACTTGCCCAGCTGTGTTCGTTGCTGTGGTGGTTCGGTGACGCAAGTGATGGACCCGGATGTAGCGATATTGTGCTGCAGTTGTTATGCGAGGAATACCCCTTCGGGGCCGGTCCTTTGCAGATTGGAATCGCTGAATCCTGTTTCAAAGACTTAAAATAGTGCTCTGTCTGACGTTCATGTGCCGTGCGACTCCCGACTGCCATTCACCTAACTGGAGGCGGCCAATCGCAATGTTTCGATTAGCAAGGTTAAGGCTCGGCATGTTGTAACTCGTGTACAGTGAAATGGGTAAGGCAGATCATTGGCAGAATTGCTGTTGTAAATACCCATCAACACGCCAGTATTTTTCCCAAGTTTCATATGCATTCGTCAAAATCTGAATATTTCATGTCGCTTAACACGAATTTCCACAGAAACGCGCCACAGTGTGTATTAATTTTGTTCAGTGTAGTTGGCCATGTTGTCCCATTCCAGAAGCATTGAGAAACATAATCATCCATGTCCTTTGTACACAAGAAACGATATTTTTTAAAAAATTCAACACTTTCTTGCGACATTTCACCTATGAGTATATTTAGAAATGTTTACTTTTTTTAATGTTTCGTATTTGAGCAAATTGTTGTGTTTGTTGATTTACATTAAACATTCGTGAAGATATGCTTTCTTGTCCTGTCTCATCCGCTTAAACGGTGATTTTCAGCCTCGTCTACATAACCTTTGCATTCTGGGAAAATATCCTTAGTCCAATTTCAATTCCGAAGGTGTGCACCGAGTCTTGATATTTTTTTTATGCGCGTGTGCTGTCTTTCAATATCCTTTGTCTCAATGCGTTAATAGTTGTTTGTAAATTGTTGTTTTTTATTTGCTATGTTTGAATTTTGTGAGAAATATAATTTGGATAATTCAATTATCATGATGTTTAAACGAGTTGTTGTGCTTGTGGATTAAGACTCACTGTGAACAATTTCTGTACATGCTTGTCACTATTGAGCTGCTTCTTGTCTCTCTTTTTACTTAATTCATGTATGTTTATATTCCTTTGCAGCCTTTATCTAATGTTTATGTACATTTTCCCCATGGTGTTATACATAAAATGCCCTGCATTATCCATGTCCGGAGATGGAGTAAGCTCTCTCTGAAAGCTCGTAGAATACAGCACGATGTAAAAGCTCATATTGTGTTTGACTAGTTGATGCCATAGCTTATTTAAAGGTAAAAACTTTAAATATTTTAAATAAGACAATGCACAAAAGGCTTTTAAAGAAATTATAAAGCTACATTTATTTTTCACATGGGGAAATAAGATGTTCACAATGCTTAATATGCGAAACTGTGGACTAAGTTCCAATCGTTGTCTGCATGCAACTTTACACAAACAATGCATTGGTGAATGAATTGTCGGAATTAAACTACCAACTGATTTAATATTTAAAAGATAAAAAAAGGTTTTCACGGGACGGATTTGATTTGAAGGCCGAGAAAACCGATAAAATCATGAAACAACACTTACTCAGCTATAAACTTACTCGCTATAAACAACGTTCATGGATAATTTACTAATTCTAGTTTAACAACAAAATGGCCAGTCAATTCCTTAGAATCAAAGACTTGACCGTAGGGAGAATGATGTGATTATCTATTTTAGAATGTCATGTCCACTGTCCCAAGGAATAAGAGGCTAAGTGAGTGCTACCTGTCTAAATCTATCTACCTTAATTTTAATAGATCAATCTTATCATCTATGAATTGATGATAAGATTCTATCAAATCATACCAGGGGTCCACACATTGACAACATTTGTGTTTACTTTATTTATCGTGTTTTTTAAATTTCGTCGGTCTACATGTGGCTGGGAACTCAGGGACTGTTTACATATATTACTGCGCAAAGGGAAGCCCTGTCGACGTAATCACGTGACGTTATTCTGCACTCGTTTCACCTTTGAGGGTTTTTCTTCCATACAGCCGAGGGGAATCCCCTGTAAACAAAACATTGAAAATTGTCCCGGTTTGAGAGGATGTAGATATGGAAAAATATCTGATGACTCTGTATCAGGCGGGTTTGCGCTATAGGTAAATGAAATGAATGGTTTCCTAACTTAAATAAAAACGTAGATAACAGATGTTGTAAATTCAACAAAAAAGATTTCCTTGTTTCAGAGGCAAAGAATATAACTTAAGGGAAATTAAACATATCACCCCCTCCCCATCCCTTCCAATGTGAGTATTCAGCAATATTTTAATTTGTGAGAATTAAGTGGAGCGTAGAAAACAAGTAAAATTCCAATTTAATTAAGTCATGACCTCGTTTTATTGTGTTTAATTGTTATAGAATAGTCCTAAGACTGTTACAAACAAGAGGGTTTGTGAGGTCAGAATTATCCGAATAAAGTACATGTACATGGTGCAGAATTGTAGCATTTGCCAATGAAAAGAAATACAAGATATAAGCGGATGTTCTCTTGGTTTTAGACATATTATCAGCCAAAAACAAAATATGATTTTTAAATATTGATTCAGAATTGTATATAATACAAATTTATGTTGATTGAATGATACTTCCGATTACTTAGTTTACCCTTAAACTTGACCAGTGTTAGCAACAGAGATGGTTAAATAGATGTAATATTGTATAGTGTTCTAATGCATATTTTGAAACATTCAGCTTGGTTAAGGTTCACTGCACATGTAAGGGAGAGTGGGACATTTGACTCTTTTTTTTTACACTTTGTCTCTTTAAGTGTAGGGTTTTCATGGCAAGCTGAGTGTTGCAGCTCACATATATCGGTCATGGCAAGCAGTGGTGAAAGATGTAGAGCTATGGATACACTGCCCCAAATCGTTGTCATAGTTTAAATGAGCATAGTTTAATTTATTCAATTCTTGCTCATACAGATCATCTGGCTCAGTTACAGAGAAGATAACAATAACATACTATATTTGCAAATAAATGTAACACATGAAATTAAAACAGATGTACGAGGTTTACATAGATGGTTTAAAATTGAGTACTGGGATTAAACAAATAGTGTGTTGAGACATTGAGGCTTAACATTGTTCAACGTGGTGAACAAATATCTATGTTAAAACTTGAACAAATGTTACGAAACGGAAAATGTACTTATGTTTTCTTACTAAAACTTTGGCGCTTTAGGATAAGAAACGGGTAATTAAAACAATCATACACACGTGTATACGTAAAGATAAGCTCAACGTTTTTTCCCCGGCTAGTAAGATCAGGTAGATTAAAATACTTAAACAAATTAAAATATTTGTCTTTAACACATTTTACTGATGATTTTAAACAGATAAACTATAAAAGAAACTTATCTGTACACATTCCAGCCGGTCACTTAAACAATTATTTGCGCCATAGCGGCAGTCTATACTTATTATTTGCCAGTGTGCAAAAGGGCACATATTTACATTTCAGCATTTTTGGAAATAATCACTATTGACGGATGTAGAAAACGACAAGATAGACCTGTCAATCACAATCTGGACATGGACGCTGGGTGATTTTCCGCAATACAAGAGGAAGAGTAGATAACACCATAGAGTCTAGGGCTTGATACTTATTACTGATAGAAGATAAATAGTGTATACGTGGCATCTTGTTTTTACTAGCTTAAAAGTCTCAGATTAGGCCCGGTGAATTGGACATACGTCAATGCCAGCAGACGATTATAGATAAGAACGTATCTTAAATCTGAAACTTTTAAGTTGAAACATTTCTTTATCTTCTTAAAACAATTCCATATATCTGTGGTTGGATTTCAGAGACATTATTTAAAATGTTTCATTATGCTTCAAATTTACATGTTAGATATTTGGAATTTAAATAAATTACATTTTGATAATTGGCTTTTAAACAGTAATTGTATTCCATCATTATTGTTCCAATGTGTCTAACTAATTTTAGCGAATAAAAATGCTCATACTTCTTAAAATCTATATAAAATTAACACACTCACAGTTTCCTTTGCTAGTTTCTATATTTCGGGACACACCTTTCCCCATCTTTTTCCTTCCATTTTATTTTATTGATTATCTTTATTGGAGGAACAAGACAATCGTCTCATCTCCATCAAAAGCAAAAATGTAAAGTACGATAGGTATACATACAGAACAAACTATTGTAACAAATTACAACTAAGGTAATAGTTTAGACGAACGTAGATACAGAGCTTCATCAATAAAACATGAAATATTTAACAACTGTACTTTATTTAATGAAATAAAATAACGTGAAAGACACATCCAGTTTTATCAACAACTTCGTAATTTTTTGCACCATAGCAATAGTCCATACTTGTTTTGCAATTTGCAAAAGGGCAGAGATTTGTATTTCAGCAGTTCTTGACAGTTGCACTAAATCTGCCATTTACCACAAGCTGGCAAATGACTTTATTTTAATTTTTCGCAATGCGAGAAAAATAGCAGATTACGTAGTCGAGAATGGGATTTGGCTTATTTATTCTCGCAAACAGTGTCTGATACTAAGTAGTGATAGCAGATAAATGGTCCCTACCTGCTCTCTCTAAGCGATTCTTGTTTTCACTAGTTCCCTAGTAAGTCCTCTAGTAAGTTAGATGACTTTGACATCTATCAATACCACCATGATTCTAGCTGAGAAAGTATCTTTAATTCTGATCATTTAATTAGAAACATTCCGAATCTTCTTAAAGCAATTCCAGGAATCTGTTGTAGGGTTTCAGCGATATGTCATTTGTTTTTAAAACGCAACAATTCCTCAATTCAGATTGCAAAACTTCGTATCTGTGGCATGTTTGTACATGAGATTAATTTTGTTCGAAATTTACAAATTATACATTTATAAGTAAAACACAATTATGTGTTGATAATGGACGATATAAAATAATTATAATAAATAATATATAGTCTTCCCTATGTCCATCTAAATCGAGCGCATCAAATAAACGTTGTTCCTCAAGAAAGATTCCTGATTTACCTCGACATCATTTATGAACAACTGCTGACAGCAAATAAGTTGTGACTTCTGGATTATAAACAGCTAATCATATAATTCATTAAATAACACTATATGTATGATGATAGAAAATGACCACGTGGAAATGATTATTAATGATCACAAAGTGTTAGAAATAGTTTCTGCTTAACCGCAAACTATTCAAGGACATTTCACTTATACGTCGGCGGGGTATTCCATTTTAACACCACACGAACGATATGAAGCCACTTTGAGTGTTAGCTCTGTAGGAGAATATAACTACCCCCAGTGCTAAGTATAACAGTATAAATTTAAGCTCAAGAAGACTACCGTTAACCAGGTGGCGTCATCAAATACAGTTCCGAGGCCAGAAATGGAACAAGGATGACGTAACAGTGTCTTTGCACAGACCAAAACTGTTAATCATTTTAGCAAAAATGATTGCTTGTATTGGTATATTGCGTTCCGATCAACATAAACAATTGCATGTGATCGGAAAGTAAAACTTTATAACGATTACCATGTGTCCGTGTTGATACTAAATGCGTCAGGTTAAATATAATTGCAAGGATATCGAGTTGGAGAAAACGAATAGGTGTATTTGGATAATCTGTTTATTCATAAACACCCGTGGAAATTGTTAATAAAACACCGTTATTCTTATGAATTATTTTGAACTCTATCCCCTCGAAAAGTCAAAGGTTACAACTGTTGTGTGACTCGTCATTTATTTACGACAAACAGATATGTTAATACATCAAGTTCTATTGTCAGTAGATTTGAACTGATAAGATTAGAATTAATTTCCCTCAATTTGTTTGATATGTAAGTTGGACAGTTAACATAACTATATACGAACTAGCTTTATAGATATGATACATGCTTTATACATGTATACTTGAGATATTACAGTTTTCTGATAATTACCCTCTTATCACCATTTATGGTCACATTTTTATAAACACAAGTGGCCTACAAGTTTCGTATGGACTACAACCTCTTGGTTTTTTTTATCACTAATGAACTTTAAATTTCATACGGTGATACTATTTTCCCTAATTTTACGTTCATGTATCTTTAGCTATTTTTGTTTTGTCTTCAACTTGATCTTATAACAAAAAAGCACTTCAAACATTCTTTATAACACGCGGTAATATTTACAAGAATAATAATTTTTGCAGGTCATTTACTCATAAAAGTTACGTACGCTTGAACCTGGATTCGCTGACACTATGTAATGGAAGACACAGTTCAAATAGGAAACCTCTGGCAAATTTCAATTTTTTTCTAAGTATTGAATTGAAACAAAAGCAAAAAAAGTGGGTTATTTGATAGTACAGTGTATGTATACAGCTTTAGCTGAATAAAGAGAAAAGCAAAGAAAATGGCTCAATGAATACTAATATTCTACAATATTTTTTTAATTTTACGTTCAAACTAAAGCAAAACTTACCACTGTGCCTTTTTGTAAAGAAAATACATAGACTTAAGCTATTTTGACGAAATTTGGAATTTATGTATTTAGGTGTTTGATTTTAACACCATGCAATGTTTCGGCACAACGTTTCGGCATAGATGCTAATAGCGTTTTCAAGCAATGATTTAATCATTGCTTAAAACTTAATGACATAATCGTTGCTTGAAAACGGTCTTAGCATCTTGGCCGAAACGTTGCGCAGAAAACATACCAGAAGTTGTTTATTATAATGTATAATGTTATTCTATGTTTTTACTAGAGCAAACTGAAACTAATTAAGACAGCGTTGGCTGTCAATGAGCGGAATCAAACGAAATTATAAGATAACAAGTGGTATTTATGGTCGATTGTTCGACTCTAAATTCAGATATAAATGTGTATTTAATAGGAGTTTATATTATTTCCATTCGATTAGTTGATGAATCTACGTTTGCAAAGATCTTTACAAAATGTCTATCAGTTGAAATATAGATTCGCTGACAAATAGAAATAATGAAAAATGGTACAGTGTTTGGTAACTGTTAGTTGATTCGTTGACATGACACCACTTAAGTCCATAGTTTACATCGTCTTAGGAATTTTGTATAGACTTGACAGATCCTACCGTACAACGCAAGTGGATACCCGGGACAAGTCTTTGGATGTCCTGTTCTTTATACAGCACTGCACGAATCTCACGTCAAATATAGCCATTTATGTTTGCCTTGAAGATTGAAGCATTGGCATGTTTAGAACTCCGAAGAGACACATTTAAAATGTGTGTGGAATGAACACATTTATATCTTGACAGGCTAAATATAACTGTGATTGCTTCTTTTGTGAAGAACCACTTGGCAGTCGCCTTAGATCTGGTTTCAAGAGTTTTATGGCCTCAGCTGACATTGTTGATCTTCAGTCTGTACAGTTTTGCAAACGGATTCTATTTTGTTGGTTAGAATGTTTTTTGTTTTGCCGTCGAATCGGATTTAAAAGCCCTTTGTGCATTTTGAGAACGAATGCAACCGATGGCATACCCTGATCTTAGAGACAATGGTTATATATATAGCATGTATAACATTGAGTTATCCAAAAACAATAAAACTGGCCATCGTAACAAAGGATAATAGATATAAAACGTCTTAGGGCAATTTTCATAAATGCAAATAATGATTTGCATCAAAATATTAAACATGTAGGATAAATCATAAGCGTCCACAGGTACCAGGAAGACCTCATCACCATTGCGGTTAACTTTCCAGACATTAGGTCAAGATGGATAAACAAAATAAATATAAAAAAAAATCATTAATTCCTGACGCTTGATAAAATCAGGCAAGAGAGGCCACTCCTATACATTCTCGACTGCTGCATGTATGACACATCTTTGCAAATGCAGATATTCAGCCTCAGCTTTCCCATTAATTGCTGTGTATGTTTTGTACCCCATTCTATGTCCAAACTGCCCTAGTATACAATTTACAAAACAAAAAACCTCCCACTCCCACGCCAAAACAAAAATAGGCTTGATCAGATGATACATTACAACTAATGAGATATTGTTGCCTATATAATCATTGTTCATATTTCGGGTGTCATTTGACATGCTGATCAGTGTTGGAAACATCACATTTTAACGATAATAGTTCGGTTATTTAGTTAAACATCAGATTTATTTATTGATTTGATAAGTGTAAGCGATCGGACTCAAATGTTGATTGCTTATCTGACAACTTTGCGTTTTTGGTGGTTTGAAAAAATCGGATATATAGTTTACGTAAAAAGCACCCGGAGATGTCGGCAGCAACATTAAAGCGTTCCTTATATACATCAGATTGTATACAACATCAACAGTCTCTAGGGGGTCACGATGCTGTCTTCTCTGACACGTCATGTTTGGATGTTCTCTACTTTTTATCTGACTATAAGGCCTATTTAAAGGACCTGCATTTCAATTTGGGTTTGTCACATCCTATTCAATTTATATTGTATTTTCTTATATCTTGTATTTTTTAGATAAAATCATATAGAAATATCCTTATACTGCTATAAACATATATATCAAACATTGTAAAAACTTAGTTAAGACAACTCCTGTAAACATTTTCTGTATGACATTCTTAAGGAAAATTCTGAAATACTTGATGGTTCGATTTTCATTCTGTCAACTGTAAATTAACTGTGATTGCTTGTTTCGTAAGAAGATAAAGACAGTCGGCTCTAAGCAATCTATAAACACCCCTGATTGCATATGAATTTTCCTGGTAAAAGATGAGAATAACCTATTCCAAAATGAATGGTTGTGGTCCACCAGGATAATTGCAAACCAACGCCGTAAAGTATGTGATTTGCAATATGGTATTATCCCTGAACTGCCTAAGCGAATTCATGTAAATGCTCATCCAGTAAACGTGGCCCTAAATATCTGATAATAAACCCAGTATACCCGACACCAAGTGAGCCTAGGCTCGGCCAAACACATTGGAAAGAAAACCCATTTATAGGCGACGTCAACTTAGCTTTTGAATGCTGCTTCTGACTTTTCGGACAGAGTTTGTTTATAGACATTTGGTTCTTCGTACACCAACAAACGTCATGGTCACATTTTCCTCATGAAAAAATGTGGTATATCCTCATCTTGTACTGCTTATGTCGTAGTCTCAACATAACCTTTTCTTATTCCTACGACATTACTCTACGTTATCTACGTTGACAAAACGAACGCTGTCTATGTGATAAGCGGGATTAATCCAGTTGTATGTTTGATAACCAAAATCTAGACAAAGTAATGGACGAGTGTCTGCACTTTCAGGTGTTCAGATCATGCTTAGTCCACCTACCTCTATTAGGACTCATCGGCAGAGTAATTTGATTTGCATTAACATTATCATCTTTGGGTCAAGACTCTTTGTATCCCAGGATAATTAATATCCTGTATTTTACGCATTTATGGAACCTATCAGTTATTCTGTATAACATACTTTAATAGACCTTCAAAAACATTTTCAGAACTCTTTGGCGCTTGAGGTCGCCATTTAATATAATATGCCGTATGGATAGGCTTGGCGAAATCAACACTGGAAGCAAAAATGTTATGCCAAGACTTGGCCTTTCGGTCAAGATTTAAAGTACCAATTCTATTTGCAAACAGGGCATCGGTTCTTTGTTGTGTGGATGATGACAATCTGCCTCGAAAAGCTGTAAATACAACCTTGGCTGTATTGGGTTTATTCAATCAATAAGGCCGAAATGATTTACTGGAGTATAAATTGTTCTTGTTCACAAGACCAAATGAGAACCAACGCCAGTAAGTAAACGTATATAAAGCATAACAGAATTGTAAAAAAGATACTATGTCTTCAAAGTCTCTGAGTGTATTTCCAAACACTTGTTTTTTAACTAATTTTTGACAACAATGTTGTTTGTACCATATATAAAATTAGTTTGTATTGCGTTGGTGAGTCTGTCGCTCACGAGCTATGTCATGGTATGGGATTTGTTGAAAAGCATAAAGAACCCAATAATCCCCAGATCAGTTTCGACTATTATAGAAAAACTCATAATAATCTGAACAAACATGACTTTCTTGTTCGTCTTGTCTCTTATTCTGTACAATGGACCAAATTTATGAAAATTTATGGATTGTTCATAGATGCTCGTAAAGTTAGTCCCTCTGAACAACACTGTGGATCTTAAATTACTATCCGTCTAATTTTATATGTTTCACAGATATAACAATTGGTTATGATTGATTGATTTATTGGTGTTTTACGCCACATTCAGCGGTATTTCAGCTACGTTGTGGCGTGGAAATTTTACATGCTATTATTTTTAATTTTAAGATTGATCTCTTTAAGTCAAAAAGCAAAACAAAATGAACTGAATAAGACAGACATACGCAATAAAAAATGTAAATAGGCGTTGAAACTTGTAAATGTATCAGATGTAGAAATTGCAGATATGTCCAGTTCAATTTGTAAGTATTATAGCTTCATAAGCAATAAATAAAG
The DNA here is from genome assembly GCA_032466195.1 of Katharina tunicata. NCBI lineage: Eukaryota > Metazoa > Mollusca > Polyplacophora > Chitonida > Mopaliidae > Katharina > Katharina tunicata. Next base: position 10,693 of record JAVFBZ010003750.1, read on the forward strand.
CAATCTTTAAAAATTACAATTATGATTTTGCTTTCATTAAGAATTATATTTTGTAATATACACCGATCCTCTTAAGATACTTGATGACAACATCGCCAGCAATGTTGTTAAACAAGTCCTTCATAGAAGTTACTGGTTGGGTTGGTTGGTTGTAGAATCCATTTAGATGATTCACGCTATTACTAGATACTCCTGTACTCAAGACAGATAAAATAGTCATTACACAGGGATAGTCTATTTTTAACAGACTAAAAGGAGTTTCACTCAGATCGCATATTAACCTCCATATCTACTAAAATTTATTGCATTTTATTGCAAATAATGCAGTGGCTTGGAAAACTTGTTTAGCATTAGTTTGAGGATTAAAAACATTCCAGAGTGAGGGATTATGAACACCTGCTGAATTAGGGATTCTGTAATAGATTTCTCTTTGTTCCCTAAACATATCACAAAGAAACAAAAAATGTTCAATTGTCTACTCTGTAAATACACAATGATTACAAAGCCCAGTCTCATGTAATCCAAATCTGTCCAAATATAAATTTATAATGTCAAGAAAGAAGCCCGAATAGCATAATTAGTGTCTGGCGAGGAAAGGAAGTAAAATCAGTATCTAATATAACAGATGGTTGTAAATTGAAATAATGGCGCCCTTTCTCAGAAGTCTCTCATTTATTCTGCCACACGTTCCTAAAAAAAGAAATAACATTTCTACTGCTTCAGATATAGACATAGGGATAGCAATATCAACACATTCAAAGTGAAAGACATGCGTAGCTAACATATCTGCTTCCTCATTTCATTTGACCACTTCCTTACCTGGAATACAACCAAAGTTAATATCAATGCCACCAAGGTAAAGAGTGTGGCACGTATGAACTATTTTATAGATAATAGGTGGTGATTTGCTGTAACAGAAATTAAGAATGGCTTGCAGAGAGCTAAGTGAATCCCAAACAAATAACAACAGAAACTACTGTGTAGAACTATTGTCGGGTAGGTGCAAAATCCACACAGTCAACCATTATGTATTTGATGTCGGACAAGCAGTCACAGATTACACACAATAGTTCGTCTTTGCCAAGGGCATGCTTTTTCGTGAGGTGAATGTGGCCTACACGGCATCACGTTAGAACCACCTGATCCTTCCGAGACATTGCATAGGAGTAAGAATTTTGTGCTATGGTAGGGTGTATGTCGTCTGTCAAGAAAGAAATAATAGAATTATCTCTTTAATTCAAAGCGGGATAATTCAGTAATTTTTAGGGGTAGCACAGTTGAAGTTGGAACAAATGTGGTAATGTTCGCGATATGGACCGACGGCAACGGAGGCGTGTTCGTCACCGAAAAGCGCCACGCGAGGGCGCTGAAGTCAGTACCTTGTGTGGCCACCGTGAGCTGCAATCTCTGGGCGATACCTTCTTGGCATAGACTGAATGAGTCTTTGAATGCGGGCACGTGAAATCCTAACCATTCTTCATGCAGTGCATGGGACAGTTGCGGAAGCGTCTGAGGCACTGGATTACGCTGGCGTAAACGTCTGTCCAGCTCTTCCCAAAGATGCTCAATAGGGTTAAGATCTGGCGATCTTGATGACCATGGCAACATACTAATGTTCTCATCCTCTAGGTATTCCACTGTTAAACGTGCCTTATGCGGCCTGGCATTGTCCTGCTGAAGGAGATCTCTCTGTCGATCCATAATGGGAAGCATGTGAGGGCGCAGAATTTCATCCCGATAGCGTACAGCTGTCAGGTTGCC
>JAVFBZ010003761.1:0-12453 GCA_032466195.1 Katharina tunicata
TATTACAAAAATCAATTCGTAACAAAATATTTTGAAAACAAGTTGGTATCGTTTCTTTTGGACACTAGTGTAGATAACACAACATAATTCCTGGTCAAGGTATGTCATGTTGACCCTTTTTATGGTAGTATTGGGTAATTGATAAATTCGTTTTAAAACTGACATGTATAAATAACAATAATGAGTTGAAACGAAGGTATTGAACATATTTAACAGTATTATTTTGTTGTTATAACCATTACAATGACATAATATAATAGGTATATAACACATCGCCATTTTGCATGGCCGGAACTTTTTCACAGCATGTTGGTCTAACTACCAATGTAGACAGATTCCACGGTTTACTTTTGCTTTACAGTCAGATGATAATTAACTCCTAAACTAAATATTGTGCATCTTAATTAAGCCATATGAAATTCGCTCGTTTATCCTATGTTTTCTTTCGTGTTTATTGTCCATACGGCGGCAAATAGGCCTCTGGCGAACAAAATGTTAGATTTTCACGCATACCCATATACACCTATCACGGCCGAGCTTAGCGATGACAGGGAAATAACGATAAATCACGCGAGGTTTTGCCGATTGATACACGTGCAGACAACCCACGATTCATTCAAGGGGAAAGAGACTGATATACAAAGTCATAGTTAAATTACAGACCATGTCAAGTTGTTACTAGACTGCCTTTACATTACCCGGTTTCCACTGAAAGCTACTTTAATTGAACTACCGTAGCTGTAAAATGTATGATAGACTGTTCATGCTCCGTTTGTCATAGTGACCACGTCGCTGAAGTAAACGTATATTAAAATGTTGTGGATCAGATATATAAATTTATTCTGTACATTTGTACAGGTGCTGTTTTACTAGGGTAAATGTTTTTTATTCATTTTAATTATTTGTATCTGCAAGAAATACATATATAAATCACAAACAGTCCACCATACATTTTACTTACAATAGTTCAATTGTGGTGATTTGCCATGGAAAACGAGAAATCCTACAAAAAATGTTTTAGCAATTTTGTTTAACAACTTTGACAGCGCTGTTATTTTTGCACACGAACCACATCAATTACGAAAATAGAGTCGTCATCGAAATGAATCGCCACCAGGCACCACCAAGTCTTCTCTACTTTGGTTGAAATTATTTTAAGTCGAGTTGACACTATTTCTACCCGGGCAGAAATTAAAAAAAAAAGAATGAAATATTTATAATCATGGCAATAATAATCCACCATATGTAGCTTTATTGCTAAGGCGTGGGAGAAGAAAAACGGCTGAAGTCATTGTTTACGTTTACGTGATATCGCGTGCAACAGCCGGTGAACCAGATAGATATATATAATTCTAAATCTAACATTTTTCAAAGGGCACTGCTTTCAAAACAGCCCATGGTGTTGTATAAGGGTTGTTGCAGAAATAACCCTCTTCGATTAGTCATTTACACTAATGCAACAAACAAACAACATTAATGCCAGTTTAGAACATCGATTGTTTCATGAACAGACTAATATATTCTTATATTTTTCGCAGGTATAACAGTCCGCGTTGGAAAGTTAGAAGGTAGTTAATAGTTACAAAATGCTGTGTTGTATCTCTTTTAACGTTGATATTGCTTGGATTGGCAGTCTTCAAATCCCAAATATTCACATCGTACCATTTATTATTGAGGAAAAAACTGTAATGAAATGGATAGCAACGTCTTAACATTGGTACAAAGGGGATTACAAGACAAACGCACCCAACAACCTGTCATACTATATATATAAGAAACAAAATAAACTTGACTTGGAAATTGTCGTTCTATACCTTGATCCTCGTTAGGCCAGTCGGCCGGTGCATGTTTGTAGGCCCTGCAACTCGATCCGTCCAGGATTATAACCCGTCGGAGGCATGGAATATATTTCTTGATATACCTCAATGCCCATTCGGAAAGCACGCATGCAATCACTAAATTTATGTTATCAAATGCAATATTAATGGACTACCTTGTGACTAAGATGGTTGAACTTTGGGCGGTTGTGTCCGTTTGGAATTCAGTTGGTTGAGTAGCGGACTGTTGTGTCCACTCCACTTTACCTGGAAGAGGGTCAAGACCCAAGTTGTGCAACTCCGTGCCATTGCTGACGATGAAATAATAAACCAGAAATATTCATTCAAAATGAGTCTTTCCTTCTACGGAGTTGCACTATTTGTGTACTATGTTAAGATTATCAGTGGAACTACTAATCCCCCCCTTGTCGATCATAGGTATTGAAGGGAAGTTTCCGGTGGTTTTAATGACCGCAGGGCGGTTTTTACGGGGGTTATTCACTGTTTTCTACGAACATCGACAATGCAGTCCCCATATAGGTAAAATACCATTGAGAACAACGTTAGAACTAATCGAGTACATAAATAATAAATATTAACATTCTACCATGGATGTTCATAAGCATCAATTAATCACTATATTTGTCTGTCCAGCTAGATAGTTTTTTTTCCAATAATTCGTTGACGTCACAATAATGGATCAGTTTCTCTTATCTGAATAGCAATGTCTGAGAAGCAAACCGTTTTACATTTATTAACGTATGTCTAAATATAGATATGCAAATGTACACTCGTGTCAAACTGACAAATTCGTACAACTGCCTTATGTCATGCTTAGCGCTACAGAAACATAATATTTCCATGGGAGGTACAACTTGAAAAGACATCACTTTATTCTGAGAACAGCGTGAAACACTAATTAGTCAATCAACGTTTGACATGACCTAGTCCGCGCATACAGTGAACAAAAATAAAAACCTTTAACGAAAATGAACGATGAATCACATTTTCTTTGAAAAATGTTTTCTGATGTTCTTTGATTGAGCGTTTACGTGGAAATCAAGCCCAGTGTTTCAGCTATTATCATACGAACTTGTGGACGTGCAGTAAGTCATAATGCCCGAGTATTCCCCTGTGAATTGTACTCTTTACATTGTCAACTTCCTGTTGAGTTCTAAGTGCTAAGCATTCAGTCGGAGTACGAAACATTCAGTCGGAGTACGAAGCATTCTGTCGGAGTACGAAGCATTCTGTTCTGAGTACGTAGCCTTCCGTTTTAATTACGAATCATTCCGTTCTCAGTATAATGCATTCCGTTCTCAGTACAATGCATTCCGCTCTCAGTACAATGCATTCCGTTCTCAGTACAATGCATTCCGTTCTCCGTACAATGCATTCCGTTCTCAGTACAATGCATTCCGTTCACAGTACAATGCATTCCGTTCTCAGTACAATGCATTCCGTTCTCAGTACAATGCATTCCGTTGTCAATATAATGCATTCACTTCCAAACGTCTACCTTTTGTTTCTAGCTTCAAGTATAACTACCGAATAAATTTATTAGATCTTTATAAGCAACATTCGCAAAAAAACGAAAACGAACTGAGCTGTTACCAAAAGCCACTCATATCTTTTTTTTCTGAGCGAAAAAAAATTTCGCATAATTACGTGTAACTGTTTTCGGAACAGAATGCACATTGTATTAGTTCGTTTTGATCGACTTTTAAATGCGATTAAATTCGCCAATAAACGTAGTCGGTCTACATTTAATTATGACTGTGACATAATGCTTCGCCTTGTAACCGCAATGTTAATGCGTCAACTGGTTATTGTCACTTCTAATAATAAATCCTGTGACGTCTCAAGGTTGAACGGCAGTATTGTTAAGGAAATGGCGGTGACCCGAGTCTGTTTAGGCTAACAGGAAGTTGACAATGTAAAGAGTGCAATCTTGAGTAGTTTTATTTTTGATCACAGGGGAATACTCGGACATTATGACTTACTGCACGTCCACAAATAATCCACGTGTGCTGAAAACTGACACGATTCTATTGGATTTCCTAATTAAAGAGCGCCCCCTATGACCTCGCGAGAAGTGTGAAAAAGTCCGCGGAGTCAGCGTACCGCGATTAGGCGTTATAACATGTTCCTGTCTATCTGTATAGAGTAGTGGCCTAATATAATCTGTCTGGGCCTAATGTAAAAGCTGTCTGGATAAATGTACTGGTCCGTGCACTTATAAAACTGGGTAAGGTTGCGGTGGGTCGTCTATAATTACACACACAGATACACATGTATAGTTACATAAGAGGCCGACTCGAGCAGGCATATCTGTGCTGAAAAGACATCACGAGAAAGGGGGAAGACTACACACTGGCGTAAGTCGGCGCCATTTTCTTGTAATTCATCGACAACAGTACGAGAATATATTGAGATGTGTTATCTTAAAAAAATAATTAACTGGACATTAGAGAAAAAACAATTTTTGGGTACATTTTAATTTTTAATTTGTATGATGAACTTTATTTTAGTACTAAATGTTATTTCCGTCATACAGCCTATGAGAGAGGGTACAAGGGGTACATCATGCCCTCGCCCAGGAGCCGTAACGGGTGCCCAAAATGTCCTGTTACATGTCATTATACTTGATTAATATAATGGGACAAAACGAGCCCTTAATGGCTTTATTCCCGTAGTTTACTTTGCCTTACATGTATCACGATAATAAATATTATACGGTGAATAAAATCAAATAAAAAGATATACATGTAGACGCCCGAATGGCCTCAAATGCAGAAACTCAACAGAGCGTTCCTTTCCACCGGCTTTTCATCCGACACCAGACAATAGGGCCTACCTGTTTGGCTTATGGTATGAAACCGTAGTCCCTGACTTGGATGAACTTAAGCAAAAAAAAAACCTCCGATATTTAAAGCCATTTTTAAGTAGTAGGCCTATATGTGTTTTATTTATGGCAAAAATAAAAACTTAAATCGATCAATATGTCAAGACAACCCGATTTATTACTACTTTTATATAACGAAGTTACAAAATAGTAACTCCTACAGGACGAAGTTGTCAATATTTTTATCATATGAGCCGAGTAAAAGAAAATAAACAAACAGGCAGCTTAGCCCCGTATAGCAAGGGGAAGTGTATTTCTAGCTTAGCACCAAGCTATCAGTGTTTAAAGGCAACATTATTTTTGCAAAAGAACTAATACTTAACATTCTGGACAGTGATAGTGTTGCAGTTTAATGTTGGAATACACCGCCGTTATATGAGTGATATACCCTTGAGCACGGCGTTAAACACCTATAAACCAATGGATCTTAAAGTTCGTCAAGCACAGCACTGACATCGGATTAAACATTCTCTGTTATAACCATCCATGCTTCAAAGCTATACAGAACTGTACAATGCTTGACACATAACTTTTTCTTTGTTCAATGCTTATCGTCCATTTTCTTCAATTCTTTGTGTAGTTTTATCAAAATATTATATTTGAAGTAACTCTGAGTATCAAAAGCTTACTCCGCAGCAAGAATTTCCAAAACAATATTCGAGTTGTTGTGGAAGATTTCCGAATTTGGACGCCACCTTGCTACTATCGTTTCCAAATAAAAAAGTTACCAGTGGGCGAGATGGACATTTGAAATATATTACATGTCCCAGAGTGTGCAATGCTTCCGAACAGATTAGGAAATCACTTAATTGTACAAGTGCGGTTCTGTATCGTTTTATATGGATTAGGCCCCACTGTTCTGTATCGTTATATGGATACGTGTCCGACTAATAACGATACAGAACTCTGCATCTGTCTTGCTTACTGCCAACTGAGGAATATCAAACTTTAGTCTCCAGTCGATAGTTTAACTTGCTTTATTTCTATTTATTTCTAATTCAATGGTATCATTAATTCCATAATATCATATTAATTATATAAAATGATAACATCAATTATTTGATTTGATGACGTCCTAAAAAAAAAAAAAATTTAATATCACAACATAATAACTAGGAAGAAATTGTTAAATGATTTGACGTTCAGACAGAGACTTATCTACGTAGAGATTGCAATTTATGTAATAAAATGCAGTTTATGACACGATTTCAAACCGGTATGAAAAGGTTTTTATCTTGACTAAAATATAGTCATACGGATTAAACTGGTTCTCAGTTCTCTTGAATTACGCAAGTTATACCTTACGCATGCGTCATGGATAAAAGGGTTGTTAACCTTCAAACGAACAAAGCATGCATTAACTTTCGACACAGGAATAATTTACCTACTTTAATAAAAATGCACTTTAAACTAATTGACCTCTAAAATCAGTGGTAACATACATATACAAACACCGAATTCTCCGACCTATATAATTTACCGAGAATAGAAGGGAGATACACATAAGAGAGTAAGGGAATATGAACGATTCCGCCAAACTGTACCGCGATCATTTCCGCGCACTGTGTTCAAGGTTGTTGACTGATTGCACAGAAATGAGAACGGCGAACACATGTTTATCACGTGTTCAGTTATATCGACATAATTTCATGGATTTACTGTATTATCGAGCCGTGCGCATCGCATGCGGCGCTATCGACAGTGTGTCACGGAACTGCTCTGTCACAGCAGGATACCACCATTATATAAGTGAAATTACCTGTATGTAGGCCTAGTTTGTTAAACAGCACGTGAACTCATAAGCATATCTCGGGAATGACTCAGCTGAAATATTCTGAAGACATGGCTTACTTTTATGTTGATATTGTACGCTACATGTAGTTCATATATATTTATAAATGTAGATAAAGAAAATTTGATTACGTCAACTGGGATTCGTTGTTCATATATATATAAAATTTTCTTTCTCTACATTTATAACAAAATGATATATATATCTTTTATTTGTAAATTCTAGGCCAAAAATATAGGTTACCAGTCACACTTCAAACAATAAATAATGTAAAGAAAATTGTCTTAGCGGAAAGGCCAATTCTGTTTAGAGAGGTAAATATAATGTTTGTATGATACAGTTTCAAACGCTGTCAACAAGAGAAATGTAGGCCAGCGTTATAAAATAGCGTATGTGTGCATAGCTGCAGAACTGTGTAATGCGAAATCTGTGCATGTAATCCGTGTATTACACAGGGCGATACGGAGTACAATTCTAGCACTTGCCATATTTTTCTGCGCTTATTTTCCAGTTTCCATTTTTATGGGTGTAGTTAAATCAAACGATTATATGGGAAGTATCATAAACTGGCATTGCAGCAAAAGATTCGAATAAATGTCAAGTTTTTTGGCTAGATTTTTTAATTTGGCCGCCATTTTGTTACTCTCAAAAACAAACAAAATTGACATTATAAATATTATGAATGAGTGAGTTGGTTATTTTTCGTGAATATAATGTATCAGAGAGCTAAATTCTACCAAATAAAATTGGAAACATATAATTGGACAAGAAAAAATTGGTATGTACAACAAATTAAATTACACACTTTTATTCAGTACTGTTCTGTATAGTTAGTTATACGGATACATGGCAGAATAATTACGACACAGAACTTTTGTGTCTGTGTGCATTCACTCACTGGTCTGGCACGCCGTCATACTGAATTAACGTTAATTACGTCGTATAATAACAATCAAAAAGAAAAACATACATAAACCCTTATCTTCATTTGGCAGAAAATGGGTTTATTACTAACTCTAAACGATATATTTCCAGGTCGTGTTTATTTTCACCCATACCTAAATATCTATGTGTGTTATATATTTATCTTCACAATTTACATGTTACACGTATTGACTTTTCTCGAGATGTACCTTTAGGTTTTTCAGAACAACTCGATATCCAGGTCTATCTAGAAACTTGCCTCCGAGAATTGATCTAGAACATGAGACAATTTATCGACTTTAATTAGTCGATATCCCTGTGCCAGTGTGATTACTCTTGACAAATATATACGCGTACTTTCAAACAATGTTCACCTTAAAAGTTAACAACTTAACAGATCAGTTTTTCTTTCTATATATATGTCTGACTATTCCATTTGTTAGTCCACAACGCTTATTCGTTTGATTGGACTTTTACGCCGTACTTAAGGTTATTTCACTTCGACGACATCGTGGCAGCCCAATAGGTGAAGGAAACTACCCAAAGCTACAACAAAGCGTCACAACAAAGAAGGAAGTTCATTTACTGGAGGAAAAACGGGACACCATGCACAACAACTCGGCTTCCTGATGACCCTTAACTCAAAGAGCATCAGGGTAAAGGAGGCCCGCGAGTCGTGGTGAAATAAGTATTCTCTTTACTCTCTCACAAACTATGACATTCCGCAGTGGTTGTGTATATTGGCGCATTATACGACATATATACAAAGCAATACAACAGCTGTATTATACAACTCATGTTACATGAACGAATATATCATAGATACTTGTATGAAGCGGCTTGGCTTGACATAATATTGATTAATATACTATGGCATTTAAGCTTTTGGAAATCTCTTAAAGAAAAACGCATAAGATAATTGCCATGCAACCATTACATAAAAAGGAGTAAAATATATAACCATTCAAGCGTAACTGATGTGACAGAGATTCGTGCGTACTCAGTCTTACTGGCATCTGACAAGCCTGCTTGAAACCTGCGCCCTTTAAGGTGCTGGGCTTTTGACACTCTCACGTGTACTTCCTCGCATGTGCAGTGGACCCTGTTTTACCGAGGAGATCCGCGAAGAACGCATTAGTGGACATACAGCATTAACATTTTGCTTGACGAACTCAATAAACAAGGTATAGAATCAAATGAGGATTGATTCCTGTCTCAGCTCAAAGAGTTATTGTGGATCACTTGAATGAGTGTGTCCTGAAAATGGATTCCTTCGTGTGTTTAATTGGCCAATTATATGTTTTTCTAGATTGATGAAAAGTGGACAATTCCTGCCATAAGCCAATTAAAGTGCATGTTAACTCCATTGAATTTCAAACTTTATAAAAATGTGCCAATAGTATACTGCACAAATACTATTTCAAATACTATAAGACATTCGCAAACAATTATTGTTATAAGGATTTTGTTCAAATTCAATAAAGTTCAGGTGATAGTTTCAAGTTGTTATGGCCTCACGCACAATTACATCAGAATACTCAATATTTCCTCTCCCATCCCCGATTTACTTTTCAGATGAAAATAACTCAGTGGTTGTTTGATATGGTTTTAATAACACTGACTTAAGGTTGTTGGGGCAGCCAATTTGCAAAGGAAACAGCCGTCAACAACTGACTAACAACACAGAAGACAAAACCGGTCGGGAAATGGGCCAGAGCAGACCAGAGCACAGCCTCTCGCCCAACCTAATAATGACTGCATCGTTTTCATGCATTTGGTAACTATTAAGTACCATCTAGCTTTTCAAACTCAGGCTAAGAACTTTGGGGGTAAATATAGGAGCCATCTTAGAAGCCTATATATACGTCCTTCAGTTTTGTGCGCGACTTTGATAAAGATGTGTCAACTTGCTGTCACGTATGGGCCACGCTTTGATGTACCGAAGTTATTTTAAACCAACTGTTATTAGCTGCGCCCCGTACAAGATTAAACATGCTGATGGACTCATTCACCGTTTATAGCTGAGTAGATGATTTTATTTGAATCGGTCCTGTGACAACTTTTTTCTCAGTGTCATTTTTAATCAGTTGGTGGTAAAATTTAGACGATTCATGCGCCAGCAACAGGAATGACTTGTCATTACATTAGTGTTCGTATTTTTCTCAATCTCGAGAAAGGTACGAGCCAATTTTAATACAATAAGTGGAAAAGGTTTCGGTCCCCTTTGAAGTTGATTTTTTGCAGGGTAGCAGCTGGATCCTAAAGAGCCTTGTACCCATTGGCTATTTGTGATTATTTTAATTTAGGCTATGGACAAACTTCAAAACTTGTTAATAAAATCGAGGCGACAATAATTTGTTAAAAATTACTTTTTTGGGGTTCGTATGTGTCTTTAATATATCTGTACTTCGCTCAACGGCAACCGCATAATTTACGGAAATTTAATGCTTAAAATTGTGCTTCTTAATGACCAAGCTGGTTATATATACCAGCGAAGGTTCTTATCCAATGGCTGTTCATGATGTCGCAAAAGACGGTCTCCTTTTGAAATTATGTAAACAAGAATCGCCTACTACGATAAGGAAATGACACACCAAACACAAGGTTGAAGTGGTACGTATATTACATAAATAATTTCTTTTTATTATTTTTGTGCATACGTGCAGACTGTCACTTGTTGTACTCGATGACCTATACTTTTATAACCACATGTCTATGCGGAAATATGAAAATACATACCTGACCCACATGTCTTTGAAAGAAATTAGGTTAGGACGAAAACAAATCTATCTCGCAAAGTAGGCCTACATGTACAAGCGTTTTTAATTAGCCCTTACATTTTAAATCCAGAGACATTGTCTGGTCTAAAATGATACTGGCCGCAAAAGCTTCACCACAGTGACATTCAAACATTTGTTGTTTGTGTAACGTGATTGGTGTCGAACGTTAAACCCCAGCTTATTTCACAAATGTGACAAGTTTGTATCGTCAGAGTTTGATTGGAGTAGGCTTAAATGTCGTAAAAAGTAAATAAAAACCCGAGACATCTGTGTTCAACTATATTTATTTATTTATTTATTTGATTTGAGTTTAACGTCGTAATCAAGGGTATTTCAATTATTTTACAAACTTGCGTTGACGGTATATGGTGGAAAAACGGAAAGAAACCTCGTAAACACCAACCCGCAACATCTGCAGCCACGGAAAACTTCCCGTATATACCTATAGGTCCAAGGGGGAACCGAACCTATTCCGGGTAGATTGAAGAGGACTTAGCAGTCCAACCCTCAACCACTAAGCCATGGCGCGACACGTGTTCAATTAAATACAAATTCCATCAAATATCTGCTGGCATGCAGCATTTTGGAAACACTATTGTTATAAAGCATAACAATTTAATGAAATTGGTCATCATCTCGTTTTATTGTTTGGATTGATATGCGTTTGGCGTCAAACTCAATGCTAATTCACTGATATTGTATTTCGTGATAAGAAAAAAGAAAAAAGAAAAACAGCATGCTATCTCCGCAGTCACCTGAAAACTTCCCTCAGATATGTATAAGATGTGTTCGTCTCGTTAATTAGAGGAGAAGTGCACCATTTTTCATTTCCATGAAGTTTTTACAACGTTATGAAAAAACAATAACTCATTTAACATGACAAACTCAACAACAACATGACGCAGATGAGCCGTCTGTCCTATGTCATTTTAATCTTGCAAAGTCATCTTCCTGAATATCAAACAAAGAGAACTGAAAAAAAAGTCAAGCTTGATTTCAAATTGTGTGATACATTGAGCATGTCCTCTTTAATATTAATTCGAATAAAGTTGTTGATCTTAACCACAAGAGGACAACACAGAACATATCGCTAATAATGGTAGCCTTCACAACCAAACGAAGTCTTAGAAAAAGAAAAGATTTCAATAATTTGGTAACCATTAAGTATAAGTATAAGTGCCAGCTTAATTTTCATTGCGGATTTGGATAAATAGGAGTCCTTCGGTTTTGTGCACTACTTTCAAAGTAGTCGTGTTAAGGTAGCTACATCCGCTATATTTTGTTGGTCATCAACGAACTATTTTCTTTGTCAACTTTAAATCCTTCTATTACATGACAAAATAATTTTCCTGAACTCCATCTCAGTTATAGTTTCAGGGAATTAAAATCACGTATTCGGTATTTTGTGGTATCACAGAATTACATGAGCTAACACTCGGAAGCGATCGAATGCACTAAGTGTTGACAGCGAAATAACGCGAAATCACGTCATCGAGGTTTTGCCGATTGATTTGATTTGATTTGATTTGATTTATTCACCAATATAACAAATACATTGGAGGGAGTAAAGCTCAGTTGAGCTTGTTATATCCCATTGAACATTGTTTTGGTACATATATATGGCGTACATATATATGCATGAGCTAAAGATATTTTTCTCAAGAAGTAAAAGCTGTATAGACTTTCTGTTACTCCCACCCCAAGGTTAACAGGTTAAGTGAAAGTTTTTAAAATTACATAAACGAACTGAAAACTAAAAATTCTGCCTAATTCAGGATGTGTCAATTTGTTGTCACATATGGGCCAAGTTTCAAGATACCGACGTCACGGTTGTAAGTCCAGACCCAATAACACGTTTCAAAATATTGATTTGTTTACGAATGTCATTGACAGCGGTGGGAACAAAGGCTGTGTTGATACATATGACGAAACATGGTCGGCCCTCTTTTGAATAACGGATTTAAATAACGGATCTGGATTGTATACGAGTATTCATTGGCTACTTTTTATTTGAACATAACTGTTTTAATTTTCGAACAAACTTCAAATGTTGTTAAAACCAAGCCAAATAGAATTTGTTGAAAAACCCTAAAAAAGGTCGTAATCAAATGAAAACCTGCCCAAAATTAATAACCGGCATATTACGATTCCAGTGGGCTGTGAGATTCGTTAACACTAAGAACCTAAACTAAAGTAACAGGAAGTCGGGTAACAAAAGCCCTAAAGGTGGACCTG
>JAVFBZ010003783.1:0-12452 GCA_032466195.1 Katharina tunicata
CATGTATTCAAACTTTATTTTAGTTGAATTTTAAAGATTTTTTGTTTCATTTGATTGTATTGAATTACATTGAACATCGAGAGTGTTGGTGTTTCCTCTAGGCTCTGTCTGGTGTTGTAAAATAAAGAAATTCAGATTACTGAAATGGAAGTTGATGGCCTTGAAATGTGTAGAAGTTGCCTTGAAAAAAAAATTTTGTCTTGGGAGTACGAACCCTGTCCTTTGCTACACTCGATGAAGGCAATTCAGATCGTTCCCGGGGTGAAGAAATAGAGATCCCTTCATTTTCACAACTCGACATATCCGCCATTTTTTTGTAATTTTCTCTTAATTTTTTTTTACAGAATCGTTCATTGCCCAGCCACACGGCTCCATATTTTGTTAGTTGATGTTTAATCTCGATAAAGTAGCGAAATTTCCAATGATGCCAGTTACATGGTTTAAATCCTCAGCATCTGGAAGAAAAATGGTGGTGTCATCAGCATATTGTGTCAGTGATAACTTTCTGATTCCAACTTGAAATGTGACTTTCGCCCCCTTTAGTTCCTGGGATTGTCTAGTTTTGTTTACTAATACTCCCACGGCCATTATGAAGTCCACCCTTATCGGATCCGGGCTTTTAAATTAATCCATTTTGACAGTCAACCCCATTAGATATGCAGCTTTTTGTGTCATTGTTCAAAATTTTACCCATTTAACCAAATTATTTCCAAAGCCAAGTAGCTGAAAACAGCGAATCACATACTTTATAGAAATTGTATCAAATGCTTTTGTGTAATCTACTGCAAATAGAATACCTTAAGTTAGAGGTATGTCGGTATTTACATACATCATTGATTTGCCTTATTAGGCTTGCTATATTTCTGCCTTTTATGTACCCTACCTGATCTTCATTTATAACAGAATTCATAACCTTTTGCATTCTTAGTGCTGAAGTTTTTGCAAGTATTTTACAATCAGTGTTAGTTGATGTAATTGGCCTCCAGTTATGTCACTCATCCCTACTAAATCCCTTTCTCTTATGTGATAATGTAATTAGCCCCCTTTTTGTAACACTGACATTTCTCCTGTATCAAAAGCTGATTTAAAAGAGTTTGCAATTAATTATTTAATATCCTTCCAAATTTGTTGATATAGAATTCAGTAGTGAGGCCATCAATTCCAGACAAGGATACATTCTTCATAAACTTTAAAGCTGAGCCACGTTCTATTGAGGTAATATGTACATCACAAAATTCACGTTTTATTGTTGATAATGTTGGTATTTCTACATGCTCTGTGAACTCTTTGAATTCATCTTTATTGTTATCGAAAGTAGTAATTTTTTAAATAATTTAAAAAAATTATATTCATAATGCACCTTTTCCAAAGTTCCTGGCACGAAGACTAGATTTTTTTTTTTACGTCTGATGCATTTCTAAATAAAGCTGTACCCTGTGAAATAACTGACCGTACAGGTAGTGGTCATAGAGCTGTGTATGCTGATATTGATCTTGCTAAATTTGAAAGAGGCCCCTCATTTTGGAAGTTCAATAACTCTTTGCGTTTTGACACAGCTTATACTAATGGTCAGTTATATTAATTACCTAAAAGAAACAAAATATAAATACGATAACATTAGAAAGGATCTGTAAAATAAAAATTAAAGAATTCACTATTAAATATAGTAACACAACAAATAAAGTAAAAGAAATAAATCTAAAGACCTACAAAACAATTAGAAGAATTAAGTCAAATAGTGGCCATTGATCCATTAAATGACATTGTTTACACCCTGTTGAACGAAATAAAATTACAGTTAGAGATATTTTTCCTATCTTTATAAGGCAAAAGCAGCTCAGACCCGAGCAAACATTTGATCTATTTCAATTTTTAGTTGACTTACTCAGATCATTTAATTATGAAATGCTGTTTTTTAGCAGTTTATTTGCTAATGTATTTAAATATTTATTGATATGTTTATTTAGTCATTCCTCAATTTATGTTTGTTTTATTTATTATTTATCATTAGTTATTGATTTAAGTTTTCGAAATTTTAGGGTTTTCCGACTTGCAATATGTAGAATACACAGGAGAACTAATGTGTAATCAAATTTATAACAATTCGATGATAGGTTTATTTATGGACCACAGCAAATCCAGTCATCAAAGACATCAAGCAGAAAACAGAAGGCCGTAAACTGAGCTATTCGAATGTTGCAGACATAAGTCATTGTATAACTTCTAAAAGTATTGGAAAGACTATTTGCATCGATCAGTTCCTGAACTGGTCAATACAGTTTGACTACCCGCCGGGTCCGACTTTTAAAGATTAACCTTTGATTTAATATCTAATAAATCGCTCAACAGGTTATTTGGGTTCTTTGACTAAAACGACTTGCGGTCAGAAGTCTACCAGGGTGTTCTCTGTGTCAACGCAACTAACACTACAAGGCCATCACTTCAGTTTCCAAATAAAGATTTCGAAAGGAAGTCGTTAATACAAAATGTTCGGCAATAATTGTTTTTATTGAACCTGGTTCACTTACCATTTACAAAAATAATATGTACGTCTACTTGATACAAAAAGTTAGTCTCCGATAAAGGGATATCTATATATAATTAATCAATATTCCTGTGCCAGTGATATTACTCATTTCAAAAATATATATACTACGTGTTTGTTGAAGAAAATACTCTCCAGCAGTCAGATGAGTCAATATATAATAAACGGGGCTTATTTGTTCAGTGGAATAGTTGAGTTATATTCTTGGCAATAAAGATACCAGTCTGGAACTAACGCTTCCAATGTTATTTCCCTTATAAAGATTGAAGTCCGGATGGTTTAATGGTGATAGAGAGGTACTATATCAACCTGATTAAGCAATTTGTCGGTCATTTCTATTTATATTTAAAGTATGGCCATAGTCTGAAAGGACTCAGCTTCATGTTTACTTACATGTAGTCTAGAACGAAAGAAGAAATGAAAGTCTATCATGATAGGGCACATCATTTGTAATACAATTTATAAACTTTTGTGACTCGGCAAACTGGTCAATAAAGTAGGACCACCTACGTTGTCCTGTACTCAGTAAATGAACACTGGTTTAATGTGTCGTAGAACGGTCATCGGGTTATTCAGCATTTCGACTGAAAAGCAAATCACGCTGTTCTCTATATCGATCTGTCCCCTTCACCTTACTTGCTCATTGTTTCCTTTCAAGATTGCGGTCATAACCTGTCTGGATTATCACTTTTGTATTTATTGGACTAAAGGCATAAAATCAAGTCGTTATTGCAATCCTTATGTGTGAGAGTGCTGGTCCAGAAGGCCCACATCCTGACTTGTGAAGTGGAGCTCTTAGCCACTTCCTTTTGGTGTACAGGTTCAATTTATTTATTTGATTGTCGTTTACCGTCGTACTCAACGGTATTTAACTTATATCACGACGGCAACTGCGTTACTGATGTTTGGTGGAAATCTGTGCAACCAAGTTAAAACAACCCCGCGATCTCCGCAGCCACCATAAAACTACCCTTATATACTTAGATCGACAGTGATTTTCGAATCTATAGCGCTTACATTTCAGGGTTCACCGTTCATAATCCTGAACCACCACTCAAGTTCGAAGCTTTTTTATCTTTGGTACACAAGGGGAGTTTACCGGTGACTCTTAAGACCGCGCCCGACGAAAATATTTAACTGATACAGTGTTGTGCACATCAACTGTATATGGCTGACTACTTTAATAAAGGATATATCGTTAAATAATGCAGAGATACTACTAGCACTAATATATAAGCCACTCCAATCTACCAGTTATTAGTTGGAGCCCAATGTCGACCTTGGAGCTCGAGGTGGCTATTTTTATGGGTTTCTTCCTGTTTTTTTTTCCGGGATTTCAATTATTGGAGAGATATCCTTGGGCACGACGTTAAACGTAAATTTAATTAACCAATAAATACATTAATAAATAAATAAATTATTAATTTAAGAAATAAATGCAGTTTTCTGACCTTTATTGCTTGATAAAGGGTCGGTTAAATGGGGGTTGTTCCTATTTGATGACGAGGGACCGAAGGTTCCGAGTTATCATATTATAGTGAACAACCCCCATTTGACCGACCCTGTATCAAGCAATAAGGGTCAGACGTAGATGTTTTAGAATAATTAATAAATAAATTAATAAATAAATGATGAACATCGGTTAACCCTTCATGCAAGCTTTTTGCCTTGAGGTTGGGGTTATGATTACACTTTAGTTTTAAGTTAAATTAAGGTCTAAATTTAATGTTTATGTCTACACAAGAACCCTCGAGTTGACGTTTTTGACCGAGTTACCTGAAATTCGGTCATTCTTAACTATTCTTACAACTTGTGTGCTTTTTGTTAGATGTACGTCAACATCCAAATTTACAGCCTACACATATTATTGGTTTAAAGTCGATTTTGTGATATGTGATCGTGGTGAAATTTTACAAGCTCATTTTTGGGGAAACAGCATGCACGTTAATAGACCAAGGTCAAGAATGTAAAAATATAAACGTGGATGCATGCGGATTGCATATACCGGTTTATTTTACAAAGCATTATCACAAAAAATATATGATTAACCGAATTATTCAATCATAATTCACCATGTGTTTAACTTTAAAGGTGTCGTAACTTTGCTGTATTTTGTCAAACTCATCAGTGGCAATTATGCTATATAGGTGCTTCTTTACATGTTTTGCAACAGAGCATCAGAACTGCAAGAGTAATTATTTATTTTGCATTTTAATTTTATCAGTTGGAAATACTTGTTACAAAGCTGGCAAGCCTTAATGAGTTCATTGATTGCCAGACATTCTGTTATCGTATTTATGATCAGGTGGGTTTCGCAGTGATTATACAAAATTTCAAGGGACAATGTGAGTGTAGTAGTGTCATGTTTTGGGATAGTTCTTTCTTATATTGAACTCAATCTAGCTCAGAAAATTTTGAAGGCTAATGCTTTGGCGAGAATCCCAGCCCATGGCTTTCATTGCCAGACATCGAATCGCCTGCTGCAAAATTAATGTACTAATTCCACCAACAAACTCTATTCAGCCGTTTGTTTGCCGGCCTTTGTAGAACGGATAGCTGAGCGGTTCAGGTGGCCGACTTGTATTGCTAACGATTCGGCGCCCGACTCATGGGTTACTTTCACCCAGGGATTCCACTATGTAATATGTTCCATCTAAGAAATTGTTATCCCAGAAATCGAAAATACTGCTAATGGGCATTTTCTAAACGACACAAAACATTTTCATCTTGAATGTAGCTCTCATTTGTTCCTTTAGTTGGCGATTCCAATGCTAGTTTTCAATTTGCTGGTACGGATAAAAATTGCTATTATTTAGCAAAATAAATACATTCCCTGGATAATATTGGTCAAGGCCATCTCGGATGCAACTTATAATACTCCAAAACCCACGACAGATTTAAAAGTTCACAACTGTGCATTTTGTATAAAAAGAAATTGCATATAGCGCAATGTTTTCCAAATATCGCAGTAGTATGAAAACCTACAGTTAACATTACGATTTAAAGTAGCTGGAAATAACTCTGAATAGAGAATGTCCAAATAATTGCTGAAAGCCTCTTTGTTTTTTTCAGTATGTTCAACTGTTGGACTTGATCTAAGAATAATTTATTTGACGGGAAACACCTCAAGCCAAAAGCTTATCTTGTGTCTTACATTCACTTAATTATTGGTGCATTAAAAAAAGATTTGTGCAAGTGCAGTTTGTACAGTACATACATACAATACATTTCTCTACATACATACATGTATGTACATAAGATAAATTAACTGTTTGTTGTTCACTTTTCACTACCCCTTACGTGCCATACTATATGCATATGAATACACACGCACTCACACGTAAACAAATCTACGCGCGTATACGTGAAAACGAGCATATATTCCGATCGTAGTAGATAATAAGCGTAACTCACATATATATTATTCATGCACTATTATTTGAAGCACTCACATTATGTCATGAAGCATTGTGTTGACTTGATGTAACAAAGTACACACTTTACAATAAAGACACAAGCTTGATATACTGTGATTCCCACGGAATAATTTGACATACTAGGCCTGACGATGGTTTAATACACGGAAATATATAAAGTTAACATGCGTATATTCATATATCGGAGTTATGACATTGGTCTATTTTTGTTTCAGTGGGCACAGCTTCACAGCCGCACATCAATAACGCTGGTTTTTATACACCATTCGAACCATAGTGGCATATTTTATTTAGCATTGAGGTCCTTTGCGAAATTAATAGAGGACAATGTAGAAGGGAGTGGCTGGGCGATTCGTCCCTGTGCATTTGCATCTAGGAACTATTGGACTTCATGCAAGTCTCCACTGAGACTGCTCATCATATCAGAGTCATAATACCGATGGCTTAAGCGGGAATTCCACATTAATGAAGCTACTTCATTTCTAATTTCCGGAATGTCAAACCAAACGAGAACAAACGGTTATGAAGTCTAGTACTGTATATCTACCTTTTAGAAATAGCCTCAGCTAAAGGAAACTGTTACCAAAGGAACTGGCCACACACATATAATTGAGACTCCCCATTTAAACACAATAGCTGAAGCAAAGATTCCTCCAATACTCTCCCAAACTTAAAATCTGTATAAATTTGTTCAGGTTGAACATATATTATCAGAGAAACTGCCGTTCTGACAAGTTACACAAATTTTCTTGATACCCTTACATGACATTGTCGTTGTGTTGCCAACACACATTTTAAGTTATATAAAGGACTATGTACGTGCACCTGTGCGTAAAATATATCGACAAAGTGTCAGAGCAGCTGTGTTGATATTGGTTGTAGTGATCTCTGGTGAGCAAAGAATTACACTGAAGGACTCAACAGTTGTTTGTTTTTTTTATAAATAAACGCTTTTTTTTTTATAGATACAAGTATATTTTAACCGATTGTATACGACACATTGTCTCGATATAAAGAACGAAGTCTGTGTTATTGGAGTTACAGCACCCAGACGGTAGATTTACGTCTGGCCGTGTAAGGCGCTGAACCATAGATCCAAAGTCATGAGCATTAAACCGGCTTAGAATGAAACTCTAATATCCCGATACTGGATTGGTAATAACAGTAAAACTAACATCAGACGTACACACTCTAACGTACCCGAGTTCGAATCCCGGTGGAGGCAAGCAAAATTTCCTTTCTCTACATTTAAACAAAAATATACAAAAAGCTAGTTATTATTATTCCTGATAACTCTGTGACAACATCTGCCCGCAGATTGTTTTTGTGCGCATATAATACAAGGCCATTAGTGGCCATTTTAAGAAATTCGTGTCGTAGGGCACATTTTCGGATCTGCTCTAACTTCTACATTTATGTTTTACAGTACATATGATATATACCGGGTAAAAGTTAATAGTAAAACTGTTCTGATTTAACCAGAGGCCATATCTCTGAATCTGACAAGGATATATGAAAATAGATGGATCTGGATATTTATCGGAAACCCTAAAATAGAAAGAAACCTGTTGGCGTCAGCGTTAAGATAGAAGCATTCAAAAAGCTTATTAAAGTTGAAAGCTTCTTCCGCAAATATCTTTGTTTTTTTTTTACTTTCGTCATTTTATAAATTAATCACATTTTATCATCGACGTTGGACCTGAAGATAATTTGATTTGTTCCCAGCAAATGAGAGTTTTATGTAACTGTGTGAGTTAACAACTGCCCACGTAAATATAAATTTGTTATCGAAATAAATTTTATGCGATAGAAAAATGCTGTATTTGTGTTTATATCTTCTCCTTCTAAATATCCAACTCTCTCTGTTAAAAAAACACAAAAAAAAACTGTGTGGTTTTAGAACATTAAGAGTGGGGATTAATTATCATCTCATAGAAATATTCAAAGTGCTTATTTGTATTACATTTAAATGTAAATCCGATGTCTTGCCAAATAATTAAGAAGCATTAGCTGATTTTAGCACCCACCGATGACCCGTTTCTTCCAAAACGGAAACAAAGTAGCAGCGATATTTCCCGAGGGCTTACATTAATTAATCTAATTTTACTGATAAGATTAAGTTTAAGAAAAAAAAATCGGAATATATTCTACACAACCTGACTTTCTTGCCAACACATGTATTGTTTTACGGTATGTTTCATAACTAACTGAAGGTGCCTGTTGGTTCCCCTGCAGCATCGTCGAGGATTTGTAAATAGTTTCAGAGGTGATTCACCTGGGCGATCATATGTCTCTTACGATAGCTTTGAATTTGTGAATCTGTTATTGTGAGTATAAAATCTACTGTTGCGTAACTGGCACAAACACAATACTTCTCATAAGCCAATGATATTGCATTGCTATTTACTCCTCAATATGTCTTGTCCACTATGCTGATGATGCCGATTTCAGCTATCAAGATTCTGTTGAAAAAGTACATTTGACCAACATTGCATAAGACAAAATATTACCGTTGGAAAAATCAATTAGTTTTCGTAAGTTCCTGGGTTTAGTTCTATTGGATTTGTGATATGATTTAGTTATGTTCACAGGGATATCACACAGATGACAATAAATATCCGATATTATTTTAGTTCCATTTCAGGTTATAGCAAAGGGAAAGAGACCACGCGCCTTACCATAAATATTGTTTGCTTCAAAACTCACAGTTCTTAATAAGAGTGTCCGGAAATTTGGATTAGAGTCTTTTAACGCAAATATCAAATAAAGAGTAAACACCGATGGAGCTGAGATTAAAGTTCTGTAGGACACCCTGACCCTTACACGATGAACCGCCTCAAAGAGAGTGAAACACTTGCATATCCTACATTTGCAAAGGCTGAACAACCAACGTGTATTCCATGGTTTGTTTAAAGTAATAAGAGCCTATTCCACAAAAGAAAATAATGAGTTAAAATTTAAACGCCCTTAAAATGTTTTTTTATGATTTTCAAACTTAAATTTTGTGAATTATAACTAAGTAACCCAAAACGAAAACAACTTTTACAAATTAGGATGAACATTAACAACAAAATACTTTAACTGAAATAAGCAATTATTTTGTGGAATCAGGCCCGGTGCATTCAATCCAACTTGAAACCCATATATTTATATGTATCAAACATATACCTCTGAAGAGTTGTATTTTTCTGGAATTGTTGCCTGTTTAAGGATCGAGAATTTCCAAGAAAACTGCCTAACCGTAAGGACAAGTAACGATCAACAGTTGAATTCCCTCTTTTAAAACAGTTCATTGAAAAGTTGGGGCAAATAATTTGAAAGGATTGCTTAAAATGCTCAGTACGAGAAAATGGTATTCTGAGACAGTTTTGACAACTTGACGAAACATTTCTATTGAAAGTAATTACCTCATAAAAGTCTTCAAGATAAGAAGGATCTAAATCAGTTGGTGCTTTGAAAACCAAAACAACTGTATTATATTTAAATCTAAATGTAATTAGAAACAAGTTTATTCTGGCGAACATGTCGTTTGAACTGAATGTGTTGTTCTCTTCTCTCTTTGGAATTTCACATGCTGTCAAATCGTAGTTTAAAAAGTCATTTCGTATTGAAGGGATTTAGGTAAATATTAAACCAATATCCGTACCGAGAACAGGAACTAAACTTTTAGAAACATAAAACTGCAAACAAGTAGAATATTTACTGTGTGCAATAATCCACACTGTTAATACAGAATACTTTCGAGTAATTTAGATAATCACATGATCATTGTTTGTTTGTTTGTTAGGTTAAATGGTCCAAACTTTAAGTATATAAACAAATAATTTTATCTAAAAAAAATAAAAATAAACATAACAAGAGACAATAACAACACAAAACATAGTAGCTAGTTAGTAAACTAGTGACTTTTTGAAGTTTTAGTGACAAATCTAGCAACAATTTCTATAAGTTTATTTCTGTTGTTGGTTGGGTTTAAGATTCTCTCTAATGTGGGCTGAGAGAAGACACTGGCACTCTAAAGCTCAGTAATCGTGTTATAACGATCCACAGTATGCTGACCACATGATAACAGAAAGTGTTTAATTGTGTCTGGAACCATACAGTGATCACAGTTGCCATCTTCGTGCAGGTTGAACAGATATAAATACGTATTCACGGGGAAGTGGCCAGAAAAAAGACGGTGAGTTTTGAAAATTAAAGAAAAATCTGCCATTATCAGAGAAGTTCCAAATTTCTTGCCATTCCTGAACAAATTTTGTTTCCACAACAGAAAATGACTCAGCCACGCTAGATCCACTGCATCGATTGGTTGTAGGGATTGTTTTGCGTTGCGAGCAGCCAGTTCATTCCCATGAACACCGCAATGGCCCGGCACCCAGTCAAAACAAACAATGATGTTGTCATGTAGCAGCCTGGCCACCGAGTGGATTATCTCATACACTAACGGAGGTGTTCGGCACCAGTTTGGGTTGCATAACGCTAATTAAGAGCTGAGCGAGTCGGAAAAAGTAACTGCCTGGGATGATCATTGAACCAGCTGATGTTTCTTAGAGTAAGGTAGAGATTTCTCTAATGAACATGGTTTTCATTTGATCGTCAAAGTCTAATAAAAAAATAGTTTCTTTTAATTCGTCACTTTGTCCAGAAGCAGTAAACAGTAATTCCATGTTCTACCACCACTTGTTTTGTGTGTACTTCGACCAATTTTGCTAATAAATTTACAAGTTTAGAAAACTAAAACTGTCCTTTAGGAACATGTGCATGTTTCTCGATCCGCCGGGATAAGCGTTTTTTATCTTTGCACATCTTGCAATAATGTAACTGTCACAACTGATACACTGCTATACCTGATACAGTCTAGCTGTTATATGTATATGATGGTAGAGACAATTCCACAGTAGCTGCAACGTGTGGTGTACAACAGTAAACAGCTAGAACTAACTGCTTAACTAGTTTGTTTCAATTTTAGCAGTTTGTATCGTTCCGTTAAGGACTTCCTTGAAACGATCATTTTCCCAGCAAGGTATATATAGCGGAATACAACTGGTAAATTCTTCCTCAACTAGAAAAGAACTTACATGTTATTCCTTTGATTTAGGCTGTGGGCTGTGACCGGAGACAATTTGTTCTTGGAGCCAACGACTAAAAATCGCCTTAAAAAATCAGTCCCCAACGGCACCTAGAAAATTCGCGAAAAACGTCGCCATTGTGCCCAGGTTCTGTGAGGTTCACATAGGGTAGAATGGAAATGATGCGGTAAATTTGCAGTCGACTCATTTTGGCGCATTAGGAACACAACACTTGGTTGGCTAGCTATTTATAGATGTAGTTTATTAAGCATGAACGCAAACTTTTCATGGTTTGTCATAAATCGTTCTACCACACACCACATCACGCCTTAAAGTCCATTTCACACATTCATAAGATTCCCAATTTGTGACTTCCCATTTCAAATTTCTGAAAGTTATTCGTAAACTGCCAAGAAATTAAACTGTATTCATGGGACCATGCCGAATATTCCAGATGAAGTGTCAAGAATATAACTAAATCTTTACCAAGATTGTGCGTGCCGAGCATAAATTACACCAACATGTTATCAGTGTTTTTTGGGATGTTAATGGTGTTCTTTCTCTCCAAAAACATGGATGTATCGCTATGAGAGGAATCGATTATCAACATTATCTAAAAACTTCAACTATTTAACGAAATACTAAAGGAACACTGAATGACATTGAATAGCCATCCCATAAGTCTCTGCCAAGGAAAAATACGTCCATGTAACCTGTGAGTCGTTATTGGGTAGAATTAATTTGTCTGCTTGACTTATAAATGTAGCTGTGCAGTATGCTGTTTTTGCTACTTGTAAGATAGCGTGTACTCTTAAGTGTCCTTATTTCCGTCCATTGTTTATTACCATTCACATCTATTGTCTACCACGGCTTAAGGTGAGAAGAACTTTAATGAGTATTAATAAGCCCCATGTCATTTTAATAAAGTGAAACTGACAGCTGAATAATAACATGCAAGAAAACTAAAAAGCATTAATGTTATATTAATTGGGCACGCAAGTCTCGTTCGCTGGTAATTGACTACCGGGAATATCCTTGAAACTGTTCAAACTTTAGAATAGCAGTCTTTCAGAACGGTATTTTCCTATGCTTTGGTTATAGGACCGTGCAGGACAATATTATTGTTAACTTCCCGTGTGATGTTATAACTAAAACGAAAGTAGCAGGTAGCCAGAACTGGAATGAATATCGTTCCTTAGTGACAGGTTGCTAAAGAACACAAATAATTCAGATATTAATGAGATTTCTAATTAAACTTTTCATATTTTAGAGTTGAAAGCTCGAAACAATAAACGTTTTTTTACGTGGAGAAGCTTAAAAGTCTATGTTTATTTATTTAATATAACCAACGTATTAATATACACTCTTCAAAAAAAGAAACGCAAAATGAAATTCAAAAAT
>JAVFBZ010003794.1:0-10646 GCA_032466195.1 Katharina tunicata
CGCGCGAGCCTGGTCGACAGTTCTTCGCACGCGCGAGCCTGGTCGAAACGTCTTCGCACGCGCGAGCCTGGTCGGCACGTCTTCGCACGCGCGAGCCTGGTCGGCACGTCTTCGCACGCGCGAGCCTGGTCGGCACGTCTCAATTCCTGGATGTCTGGGCTTCTTCTGCAGATTGCCAAGTTTCGCCGTTTGCCAAACACGAACTCGTGCTCGAATTTCAGCAAAGTTCTGGCGAAGAATTTACTGCTGCGAAAGCCGATCGATTCTTGTTCGCGCCTTCGCCTAACAACTTTTTTTGCGAGTTAGGTACAAAAAATAATTAAACGACAAGATTTTAAAGAAGGCAATGATGACAAACGTCATGTCTACAAATTAAGTACCCCGACACAACGATATGTGGCAACAGCAGGAGGTGTCGGCAAAGCACACTTCAGTAACTGCATTCACACAGAAACTTAAACATATCGTTACCTTAAGATAATTAAACATAACTATCTAATTGCCTGAAGCATTAAAATAAAACTACACATCTCGGGAACAAAATCAAATTTCTTATGGATAACTGCTAATACGTTTTTGTCGTTTTTTGTTGTTTTTTTGTTTTTTTTTGCTTTAGTATTTTTTAATTTCGAAATATGTAAGTGTAAGTTATTAATACCACACCTAAGCTTATTGCTATCAAAGTCATCGTGAGTCATCAGTTGATTGAGCGGTTGGAGTCCCCTTCACTGTACAGGTTCAATTCGCCCTGTCTAACTTTGGTATATAAGTTCTCCGTGGTGGCAGAGATCGCGGGGTGTTTTTTTTATGAGATCTCTTCCCGGTTTCCACTACACACCAACAACGCTAAGTCGTCATATAAGGGAAATACAGTTCGTCGTTAAAAACCCACAAACAAATAAATAAATAAACCAAGGTCATCGGTCTACCACATTATGCCCTACTTGAAACTGAACTCAACTGGCCTACAAATGTGTGACCTGTGTTAATGATTTGCCACTCCCTAGCGTTGTGAATATATGCTTCAACTTAATTTAATGATTAACAAAGCCACAGAGCTAAATTAAATGCACGAAGGGATTTAGGTAAGAGATTTGTGGCTTTATTGTTTTAAGTGTTGTCGTTCTAGATGTGGTTTACAGTTTGTACACGAGACCAACCATGCGTAGTTCATGAGTAGGCGTGCGGCTTAAAAATACCGAAAGGTATTTTCTCAGTCTGATAAGAATCTATGATCTTTTGAATTGCCAACGTGATGATAACATTACATTACATTACATTATCAAATGTTTGTTCACAATGGTAAAACAAATAGTCGCATTAATCTACAGACAATATGATTTAAAAAGCAAACGCGTTAGTTCATGACGACACGCCATTGTACCTTTTTTATTTTATTTATAAAAACATTTTGTTAACAAAATTACCAATGTACTTGAGGGGAAAACATGATAAGATTGAACCGTCGGTCTGGTTTGGGGTCTCTCGTGGGTAAGAAAAATGGTCTCAATATTGCTTTAGACAGACTTCAGTGCAGGCATACCATTTGCTCATCACAACACCAGTATGGTTGACGAATGGGACACAGGAGATGAATGGCAGTACATATACATCAGGAAATAACAATGAATAAATCTGACCTAATTGATCCACATGCTGCTACCCGAGATGCATTGCATAACTAATGTCGACCGAACTATAACTTACTTCCACGAGTTTTAAAAAGGAAGTACTAACTAATACAAAGCTTAGAATTACATTAATTAAAATGAATTTGCGATGAAGAGTGCATGGCGATATATTTGTAACCGCGTATTAAATATAAAGAAAATAACCTGATTCAATGAGATCTGAAGTTGAGACATAAACCATGATTTTGAAATACACCGTTGGCTAAAAAATGACAGGTGATTTTGACTTCATGTGCACATTTGCAACTATTATTGTTTTATATTTTTGTGGCACATAATTCGGCACCGCCGCGGTAAAGACCCCGTGATTAAAACTGACAGATCGTCAGTTCGATTCATCTCCGACTTTACCAAGCCATCATCATTTTTTTTAATATCCTTAATAATAAATTATCCCGAAGAATAAAAACAGGCCATGTTAATCTATCGATATGAGCAAATGGACGATAAGCAAAAAAAGCATTTAGTGTCATTAATCAAAATTGGCCTAAATCTTATTTTTAACAAACCCGGGTAAAGAAAAAGACATATGCCCAGATAATAGCGGCTATTCAAAATATAAAGTAACATAATTATGATAATGCTTTATTTTTTAAACGATCAATTTACAAATTATTTCAAAGAACATTCGGTACTCTTTAAAAAAAAAACATATTTACAAGATCGGATGAGATGCCAATAGACTTAAAACAATAAATGAAACTGTAAGATGCGAGAGCAACATGTGGAATCTGTACATACCCATAATATTTACTGTCTATTTTGTAAATCAGCTTGTTGAGCGTTGGACTGCTGAGTCCCTTTCACTGTATACTTTAGGTAGAAGTTCGAATCCTCTTGTCGACCATATAGATATATAAGGGAAGCTTTTCGGCGGCAGGGTGTTTTTTAGGTTTCAAAACAGTTTTCTTGGGTGGGAGCCTCCTGTGCCCTGGTTCTAAGGGGGCACAGGATGCCGATTTGTTGTGGTCTCCTGTTTTGTTAATTAATGTTATGTAAAAGTTTTTTCCGGTCTTGCTTGTTGCCAGCTTCGTTTAAGGTGGTTTCCTTCACCGATTGGGCTGGCACGCCGTCATATAAGTGAAATAACCTCGAGTAAGGCGTAAAACCCCTATGAAACTAAATTTAGCAGTTTCCACATTAATGGGTCACGTAACGTTAGTCCTAAGTACGACGTTAAACGCCAACCAAATACCTAAATAAATGTAAATTGACATCTTTTGCTACAAAACAAAGAGATGTTCAGTTCTGAAGACTTTGTTAAATTTATATAAACGAAACCACGGTAGCAGATATTGATCTGTTATTTGATATTAAACAAATTCAGCCTAAATAGGTCAAGTTCACGTCTGTACTTTTGTCCAAACAAACAAAAAATCTCAGTTAGGAGAGAAGCTCATTAATTGTCATAGATATTCAGGTTTCAGGGCACTATAATGCTGGACTCTCTTGTTGTCAGATGTGCACCGGCCCGTAGAAATCATGTTTTATGATCAGGTGTTGAATTGTTAACATGCAATTTGCAAGTAGTTAGTTCTGCATTTTCAGTGTAACTTACATCTCAACAAATAACTGACACAAATTAAAATGTGCTCCACTCCGTAGAAATCTTAGAGGAAATTAGCAAGTTATAAGTTATGTATTTCAAATATATCTTAGATCTAAAAAAATTAGTTGATATATAGTAAATATAGGGTTCAAGGTTCGTCCATCGATTTGTTTTATTGTAGATTTTCTTTCGATTGTGCGATTTACGAACATAAGATCCTCGGTGTGTTTTGGTTCCATTCTTAAGTCTGTTTGTTTGATTGGGGTTTTACGCCGTACTTAAAGTTATTTCACTCATAATACGGCGTACCACGTGAAACGACGCTGACAACATTGAAGACGCCACAATATTTGTACAGGACGAAAAACAGGACGTCTTCTGGCACGCCGTCATATGAGTTAAATAACATTAAGAGCGGCATGAAAAAAAAATCAAACAAACAAATCAGTTGTAGGTTCGAGCCCGCTTGTCCACCTTGACGGTGGCTGTGGATATCTCGATCAGCCCATGAGTGAAATACGAAGTACGACGTTAAAACCAATCAAATAAACACAATACTCTAGATACAAAGTTATTATATGTTCTATTCATTACTTCTATTATCTTTACTAGTTAATTACGTGGTGATGCAGGGGCTCCACGGCTGCCACTTAGCTCAAACGAGCCGAGAGATGTGCATTTTAAAGCCAGTTGTTTGAGTGTTTCATTTATTAACTGCAAATTAAAAATGAGAACAGACAAGTAAGCTTAACTCTGCACCCAAACTGGATTAAACGCTTAACACTAAAGCGAATATTAAGGGACCACTGAAAAACGACCGTAGACTATTCACAACTTGGCCAAATCTGAATTTACTGCTCGAACATGCCTCCTAGATGGGTTTGCCTTTATTTTAAAGTTAATTGCGACGCTACAAACGATAGTGTACTCGGGTGCAGTTAACTGCAGAACATATCACGTCTTCAATATTTGTTGTTTTTTTGTTGTTTTTTTTAAATAGCGCTGAACGTGACGTAAAATACTATTTACTTCATCGATTAACCTCAAAATTGCAGCTGTGTGAAAACTGTAAAATTCGCCATGGACTGACTGCCCATGTTAATTACTGAATAACAATTAAGAATGGAAAGGGCCCAGTAAGTCATGTGGTTCTCGAGACTTCACGGGATTCATTCCCGTGCCAGGTACATGCTACTTTTGTTTTGGTTATAAAATCAAACGAAAAGTGAAAGAGGTGGCAATCTTCCTGGCTCCTGTTAGGCCCTTAAAATGCACCAAATAAAATAAAAACGTTCTATTAGACCGATGTTTATAACATTCGGCCAAAGTTTCGAGCTATACCCGAACGTCAAATAGAAATAAACAAGACTTACAGGGCCTATTACATGTAAGGCTTTTTGTGATTGACCACTGTCTACTTAAGCGAACCCGGAACTGTAGTAATTTTGAAACACAATAATTCTGATGACAATTCAATTAATTTTCCACGCTCGAATAAGACTATTTGAAAGATTCAATAGTTAATTAATATAAAGGGGTTTTTCACTTCCTGTTGGTTGCAGCCGTAGCCAATGGACGAGGACTTTAAAATTCTCACGTATACCTTCAGCTTATTTTAACGAATACAATTATGTAATCTCTCGCATGCGTAACTTGATTTGTTTTTGCTTCATTTGTTTTCATATTCCGTTTTTATGCATCTGTTGAAATTATCTGTCCTGTAGTTCGTGTTTTTATAGTTTTGTTTTTGTGTACTTCCCACTCTATTTAAAATGAATGTGGCAGTTTGTGTAGCTATTGTCACCTTTGAGCCTTTACACGCATTTAACTTAAATAACATCAAAATATGAAATATCCTTTTTTTTTTACTTTCCTGTGTGTTCATTACAAACTTATCCATGACTGTAACATTAAACTTATCTCAAAGAAACTTAGGGCCGATCCGTGGTTGAGCGTTGGACTACCGAGCCCCTTTCACTGTACCCGGAATAGGGTTGATCTTCCCTGTGGACCTTAGGCATATAAGGGAAGTTTCGCGGGGTGGTTTTTACTAGATTTCGTCCCGGGTTTTAACCATACACCGGCAACGCAGATTAATAATTAATAATAAGTCGTCATATAGGTGAATTAGTCTTAAGTACGACGTTTAACACCTATCAAACAAAACAAAAAAACTTACTTTTTGTATATTTTCTCAAATTAGCTGATCGTGATACTTTTCAAATGATTGTCAGTTCATAATCACTGTGCCTTTTTATCTGTGTTACGCACCAACAGTTGTTATTGGTGTTTATTGCATCACGGTATCTTAATAGCAACGCTGCGCCATGTGACCACTAAAATCTATATCGAAAATATTCGTCTCGTACAGTCAAAGAAGATCGGCACCATGGCCAACCAGTTTTGTTAAAATCCGTTTTCTAACAAAGGTCGTCATATTAATAAAATACTCTTAAGTACGACGTAAACCCCAAACAAACAAACAAACAAAGCTAATAGAGGACGATGGACCCTCCATCCAATCGCTTATAAACGTTATGAAAAAGTTAATCGGTGCGGAAAAAAATGACCACAGTGGGACAACAATTTTCGGGAATTTCGGAGTGACCACTTGAATATAAAATGACTGACTGATAAAGATTTATTGTAGGTAAATAAGCACACAGATTCATACTGATACATCTTATAGATACTTAATTAGGTAGATACAATCATAAACTGATAGGTTCGATTCTGGATAATTCACTAATTATAGTTTAATTATAGTTTGTATGTTCACTTATTTACCCCGCACTTATGTCAGATGTACATTTATAAAATTATAACAATACGTCAACGGTAGGTTGATCACAAGTGTCTGTTCAAAATTATGTACATATATTTATATAGAAAGAGATCTATTTTCAGCCAAACGGGTCAGATCATAAATGAATATTCAGATCATTCTCTTAATAAATTCGGCAATTATCGGATACAGTCGGCGTGGCCACGTGACTAGACAGCTTGTGTCTGATTGGTTTGACCGAAAAGACAATACAATTGTGTAATGAAGCTTGGCCACTTCGGCTGACTGTTGCGCCTCGGGTTACCTAGGGCTATACAGCTTTCTGCTTTTTATGAGCTAAATCTGTCAGTATAAAGCTGTAAGCAGTGTGGATACCATCATTATGTCTGAGAAATAGAAGCGATATAGATTCAGTTTAAGGCTTAGTGGAAGTCAAGGAAAGTCTGAAGAGTTTTCAGTTCTATTAATCCGTCTTATTACCACCATGGATGGAATGTTTCGGGAAAGTGTACGGGACCGAGTGGAAAATGAATTACGCTCTCGGAGAGTTAAAAAGAAGCAATCCAAGCTGAAGAGGTATTGTACAACTTTTTACAATAGGTTTAAAAATATCTCCGCTACAAATTCTTCATCGGGTTTAACTCATGAATAGCAACCTTGTTCTACCGGTGAATTAAAGAGAAAACCTTGTCATAAAGTAAACAAGTTGGTAGTAAAATATAATCTGTTCTTCTTTATATAACTTAATTATACTTTTTCCTCTTTTATTACTCCACTCCTGACATAACCTACGATCTTCTCTCGATCTCAGAATTTTCTTTTAGGCAACGTAAGCCAGACTTCCTTGTTTGTATGCTATTTAAACTGATGATTTCTTATAAAATACCGTGTGAGAACTATATTAATGCTATGACCCCATATTAAATGATCCTTGAAAACTTAAGTTTATTTTCATAGCGAAAATAGTTTAGTTACATTTTTCTCTTTCATTGCAACTATTTTCCAAATAATAACTTGTTGTGTAGCGTATCACTATTACAATCCAGCTTTACCGGATGTTAAGGATTTGAGTCTATTTTTGTTAGATTGTTATCAGGTTATGATACGGTCTAAATTTGGTTGTGTGTTGAATGCACAGTTAAAATATGCCTCAATTCAGTCTTTCTTAGCAGATTTGCCTGACAAATTTTGTGTGACAAGTGTAGAGATTGTGAATTTTCAGGAATATGTTGTTGTTTTTTTTTCACACCTGTTAAACGCTATTTTTTTTATAGAAATAAGATATATCAACCAAAACGACGAATGGTGTTTCTAAAATTGTAAAATCCATAGATGTTTTTGAATTGTTTTACTTTTCATTTTTCACGTTAACCGCTTTAAACGGCATGTATTTGATCAAAATAAAGACTATAAAGGTATCATTAAAGCAGTCGGACTATTGACACCGTTAATCGCATAAGTTAAACGAAACTTTTGTGGGGATAGTTTTCGTATCACGTTAGTTGGTGAAAATTATTTTATTAAAAAACACATGCGAGTCGGACCTTAATCGGTAAATCACACATAAAGGCTTTAGGGGAATTAAAATATTTCAACACTAACTTAACCACACAAAGGTTTTGTAAATATTCTGGGTATAATTGATCAAGATGGGTTAGCTGGCAGATCTGAAATACACTTTGTATTGAGGCTCCTATTGACTTTTTACACCCATTTGGGAAGAAACAAGGCCATAGCTTTCCTAAAGAACGTCACGAAAGGTTACACAGTCAGTTTGACCATGTACTGTTGATTCGTAACGATTCATCTCCAAATATCGGGATGGAACGCCATGGAGTTGTACAACCGTTTCGACAGAAAACATTTCCCTAAGTTTGTTGAACGCAGAGTACATAATCAACCTGGGCCTGATTTAAACAGGTGTAAATTTTTTTAACCAAGAATAAACTAAAGCAAATAGCGGAACAAAGATCGGAATGTACTGTACTTTTACTACAACAAATCTTCTTGATTTAAATGTAATTCATCGCAAGGTTTATAGCAGATAATAAACGAGGAGCACTAAGGTAATGTTTTTTTTTATAAAGTAGCATCAGCACCATGTGAGAGAAAATCAAACTGTGTTATATCTGTGATTGAAGTCAAGAAATATATTATTCAGTAAGGAATTATCTTATATTTTGTCAAGTTATTGCAAATACTATGCTTATCTACACTTTGTTTTGAAACCTTAATTTGACACCTGGGAATCAGTATTGACAAAAGTTAGTGTGTGGATATTGTAAGTAAAACACATGTGCGCTATGTATACAGCCAGCAGTAAGTAATGTATTATAAGCTCAAATCAGGTATTTACCAGGTGTTCATATTGTAGTTTTTAAATACAATCCTGTATGTCTACCTGTACAGTGTGTGTCTATATAAGTATATGTAGATACCCAGTCAGACCGTTAAACCAGTGACAAACTATTTATAACCAATGAAGACTAAAACATAATTAGTGACTACGGACCAGCAATTGGCATTAAATTAAAATATAGCAAATGCATACGTTCTGAGTTGACCCGTACTTCAGACGAATTTACATTCCCATAATGTATAAAATGTTAATCATAAAAGGTAGCTCCAACGTCCGATACAAGTGTTACATATTTCTGATGTTCATTTCGTAGTCAGTTTATTTATATATGTAAAAAATAATTTAATTTGTCAAATGTTGAAATTATTCACTCGTATTTTTAAATAAATTAGTATTTAATGCAAGAATATGCATTCGGTCTTAACTTTAATTGTCTTTAAATCTATGATAATTGCGTTTCAGAAAGTATAAACTGCATACAATTCCAGTTTACAGTTGGAAGTTTGCATGATTCAGTGTTTTAACATATTTCAACAACTGCGTGAAACGAAAGCCTATATATAGCCGGGATTTTGAATTGCAGGGCTTAAACAAATTCAATAAGTAAACATAAAAATTATAAACTTCAATTTCATTTTATTAATTAATTTTTTACGTTTTAGAAGTTAGAGAAATTAGCCTGGGGATTTAACATCGGGACTACATGGGTATGCAATTTATATTAATTGGTAATAGAAGGCAATGTATAAACATAAAAAATTTAAACTCCAGCGTCAAACGTTCTGTTGGTATACAATGTTGTTGTTTTGTTGTCTCAGAAAGTAAGAACAGAACGTACACATCTAGTGTATGACGTAATTTTATTATTAAAACTACATGTATGTGCGACTTCAGCTGACAGATACCTCGGGCCATTATTCAGCTTATGAAATTTCGGCTGCCGAAAGTTTTAGCAACTTCACTTGAAAGCTGTAACTTTCACGTGAAGAATGTCTCGTGCCTGAATATAGGATACGTTTTTACATAAATTCACCTTCATCAGGCGTAGCTCCAAACAAGATTATGTAAATGGTAGTTTACAACATAATCGCAATTAAGTTTTCATTTTACATTCTACAGCATTTAGGAATCGATACTAGTAACATTCATACAAATAAGTTGTTTTATTTGTAACAAAAATCCGTTTATTATGAACGTAGTTTTCAGATATCTCACCGTAACATCAGAGGAAGTAGCAGCAGACTACAAATGTTATCTTTCAATACTTATTTCTATCTTCTCTTATTACTGGCTTTAAGGTGAAAAACTTGTTTAAGGTAATTAAAACTGACTTCAGGCTATGAAATATATTTTTATAAAGAATAATCACACTGGCGCAGGGATATCGACTAATTAAAGCCGATAAATAATCTCATGTTCTAGATAAAATCTCATATATATACATATATATATCTTATCGGGATGTTTCATTTGTTATAAATTCTCAAACCAATGAAATAAAATATTTTATAAACTCAATTTTAATTTGACTACTGGCCTAACGGTCTACGTATTGTGACGATAACAGAGAAATGGTCTTATAAAGCCCATAGCATATGTATGTTTATGCTATCTTATAGTCCTGGTATAATTCTACATTGTTGTGAACAGAATACTAAAAACAGTTTAATAAGCCGTTACTTTCTGTAAGATTTATAATGGTGTTTGCCTATATGGCACGTGCCCAACGGGTGCATTAAAGAGCAACGCCATATCTTTGGCGATTTGAACAGATTTTGATTTCACGGATACTGGTTTTACGCCGCGCTTAAGTTTATGCCACTCATATGACACCGTGACACCCCAATGGTTGAAGGAAACAACACACTAGACACCACATAACATTTACAGGACGAAAATAACACACCACAACAAATCGGCTTCCTGATGCACCTTATATAGCTGAGAGAGCACGAGGGTCCGGTTGCTCACAGCAGTGTTAGCCGATAATACAAGATTAAATCACTAATAGCGGTATTAGAGATGGACCGTCAACATGGCGTGACGTCACCTAATCTAGGATTAAATTTAATACTGCTTTGAGCAACCGTCCCCAGGGCAATGTTTCAGGGCAAAGGAGCTACCTGTTGTTGTGTTTTTTTTTTCTTCAAATTGAGCCTTAAACCAAACCCCCGGGTTCCTGACGTCATCAAGGGAATTGCATAACTTAGATTGTCTTTGATTGTCTATTTATTAAAGCTGGTTCGTTGGTTTGCGCCAAAA